>JAXIVJ010010939.1:0-45402 GCA_036785665.1 Chirona hameri | reverse complement strand
TATGTATGTATGTATGTATGTATGTATGTATGTATGTATGTATGTATGTATGTATGTATGTATGTATGTATGTATGCATGTATGTATGTATGTATGTATGTATGTATGTATGTATGTATGTATGTATGTATGTATGTATGTATGTATGTATGTATGTATGTATGTATGTATGTATGTATGTATGTATGTATGTATGTATGTATGTATGTATGTATGTATGTATGTATGTATGTATGTATGTATGTATGTATGTATGTATGTATGTATGTATGTATGTATGTATGTATGTATGTATGTATGTATGTATATATATATATATATATATGTATATATATATATATATATATATATATATATATATATATATATATATATATATATATATATATATATATATATATATATATATATATATATATATATATATATATATATATATATATATATATATATATATATATATATATATATATATATATATATATATATATATATATATATATATATATATATATATATATATATATATATATATATATATATATATATATATGTATATATATATATATATATATATATATATATATATATATATATATATATATATATATATATATATATATATATATATATATATATATATATATATATATATATATATATTATATATATATATATATATATATATATATATATATATATATATATATACAAACATATATATACATATATATATATATATATATATATATATATATATATATATATATATATATATATGTATATATATATATATATATATATATATATATATATATATATATATATATATATATATATATATATATATATATATATAGATAGATAGATAGATAGATAGATAGATAGATAGATAGATAGATAGATAGATAGATAGATAGATAGATAGATAGATAGATAGATAGATAGATAGATAGATAGATAGATAGATAGATAGATAGATAGATAGATAGATAGATAGATAGATAGATAGATAGATAGATAGATAGATAGATAGATAGATAGATAGATAGATAGATAGATAGATAGATAGATAGATAGATATATATATATATATATATATATATATATATATATATATATATATATATATATATATATATATATATATATATATATATATATATATATATATATATATATATATATATATATATATATATATATATATATATATATATATATATATATATATATATATATATATATATATATATATATATATATATATATATATATATATATATATATATATATATATATATATATGTATCAGTATATAGTGTATTATATATAGTATATACTATATATCGTGTATCACGACGGCGACGCTTCTTCACACTTGTAGTTTTATTCCTTGAATATAAAATAATCTATTCTCAATTTCTGATCTATGAATCGAACGGTGATTGAATCATGCAGGTTCCAAAATGAATCGTGATTAAATATCAATAACCAGTCTGAGTCTCAGTTATGGATTTATAAAAAATGAGCTATCACAATGCTTCGCACTCGTCATTGTGTTCTGTGCGGGAGAAGACACAGTCCCACAATGTTTGTATTTAAGTCGCCATAATTTTCTGAAACGATTGTGCCATATATGACAGTGTAAAGGTTTTCTCTATAGTTCATATAGCTCAATAATTACGTCATCATCCCAAATTTGGAAGCTTAATTTGTATAAAGTTAAGTGACCTTTCGATATACAAATATCACCATCGTTTTCAGCGGCACTTACTTCATATTTTCGACTACAACAAGCGTATATTTGACAACTTTCAGAAAGGTGAAACATTCCCTTTAAAGACTACGGTACACTCGGAAAATATCAACTTAATCCTAGATGGCGCTATAGAGCAGCCACTAGGTGGCAGTAGTTTGCAGTCTCGGCCACGACCACAGTCGCTCTTCGAAACGTTGCAAGAGCGTCGTTAACCAGGCTCATTGGCAGTTCGCCGTTTCAACAGCTAAAGCATGGATCGAAGACGTGGGAAAGGTGAAAGTGAGCGTAAAGTGGCCAGGACATAGGCATCTTGTCGCAGGCACAGGGTCTTGTGTTTGCACCCTTAACGGGAATGTTTCACCTTTCTGAAAGTTGTCAAATATACGCTGGTTGTAGTCGAAAATATGACTTGTATTGTATTGTATTAACCAGTCCATCCATGCGAACATAGTTTTTCGGGACATCGGTTTGACAGCTTCTACATAGGTTAGGCAGCATATACATAGGTTCACACATAGCACAATACCCTATAATATACAGGAAGATACATCCATTTCATAGTGCTATACAGATGACAGTTTACTGATGAGGCTTTCGTTTTCGTAGTGCCACTTTGAAGCTCCCCAGAGTTTGGGCATTCATGGTCTCTGTTGGAAGAGTGTTCCATGCGACCGCTGCTCTGTACACAAATGAGCGCTGAGTGCCGGTCAGCCGTACCCTCGGCAGGTGGAATTGCGCCGTGTCCGTCAGCCTGGTGTCCCGCATGGCAACATCTGATCGGGGGGTGAACATTGTTCTTACTGCGGATGGGGTATTTTGGTCTGTGAGGCTCGATACACCTTGATACAGTCACGGTGCTTGATTAGTTCGCCGATCCGGTTCCAGTGCAGTGCGTTCAGCGTTGGAGTAATGTGATCCCGGCGCCTTGCACCGGTGACCACTCGAGCTGCGAAGTTAATCACCTTTTGAATCCGATTCAATTGATAGTCAGCTGCTCCACCCCAAACGGGAAGGCAATAAATTATTTGAGAGAATACATGGGCTTGAATGATTGTGATGAGAGCTCTTGGTGTGAAGTGACGCCGAAATCTGTTCAGGGAGATGAGGATGCTATAGCATCGACGCACCACGGTAGAGATTTGCTGGTCCCAGGACAGGGTCTGGTCAATGGTGACTCCTAATATTTTTATGGCATGTGATGACTGAAGTGTGGTGCCAGACAGATCAAACTGGAAGTTCGACGCCTTTTCCACCCTTTGTTTGGTTCCAAGAATGATGAAATCGGTTTTTGTTGCGTTCATTTTCAGAGAGTTATTTTTGAACCATTGTTGCACTGATGTTGCTGATTCTTCCAGGCGGATTTTTAGCTGTGACAGACTGTCACTGTCAGATGGCGAGCAATCGAGCAGCTGCGTATCGTCAGCATAACATAGTAGTCGACCATGAGCGAGAAAACCCGCAATATCATTTACAAATAGACTGAAGAGAATAGGGCCGATGATAGACCCCTGCGGGACACCATGATTCACTGGACGGACCACTGAGCCGCCACGAACCATCTGCTCGCGTCCTCTAAGGTAGCTGGCGAACCAGTGAAATGATATACCATACCATTCTAATTTTTGCAGGAGGAGGCTATGGTCTACGCTGTCGAAGGCCTTGCTCAGGTCAATTGCCATAATTGAAGCTAGCATTCCGTTGTCGATCTTAGAATTGACCCATGAGACAGCGTCGAGGATAGCGTCCTCCGTGGAGTGGCCACGTCGATAAGCGTACTGGCTGTCGCTAAGAATGTGGTTGACTCGCAGATAATGGCTAAGTTGCGTACAGACAATGCGTTCGGCTATTTTTGACAGGATCGACAGAAGAGAGATTGGCCGGTAATTACTAGCTACACTGCGATCTCCTGCCTTGTGCAATGGGACCACGCAAGCCGTTTTCCACTTCGAAGGGAAAACTCCACTAATGAGGGAGATATTTATCACATGTAGCAAGGGGGGACCAATAACATCGAAACAGCTCCGCACCGCCAGTATTGGAACCTCATCAAGACCAACAGATCACTCATTTGACTCACTGCTTTTGAAAGTTCGGGAAGAGTGGCAGGCTGAAGTTGAAAACGAGACGTGCAAACAGTCGGAGGACGCGGCTCAGACTGGTCAGAATGAACACTTGATTGCAGGTCATTTGCGATGTTGGAACCGACACTTGCAAAATACTCATTAAACTGGTCGGCTAGCTCACCCCTGATTTTAATATCCGCGTTCGCGCTCCCCGCATCAGCACATTTTGCAAATTGATTGAACCTAGACCAAAAGCTACGATAGTCATTGTTGGTAAGTTGGCTGCACAGAAAGTCCCTGCGGGCACGTACTAGCCGACTGCGGACCCTGTTGTGCAGCCTCCTGTAGATTGCGCGATTTTCATCCGTGAGGTGTTTTCTCCATTTTTTTCTCGCCACGTCCCGCTGTGCCATGAGGTCGCGGAGCTCCGAATCTTGTGTTAACCATGGGCAGCCTCGTTTTCGACTTGATCGCACCTGTACCAAGGGGCAGTGGCGATCGATGACTCCGTTCCATATCCGCATAAACTCTCCTACCTTGTCGTCTACGCCGCCGGCCGCGTACAATGGACCCCAATCGGATAGCAGGAGGTCGAGACTGACGCTGTCCCAGTCTGTCCGATCCCAGCGTCTGATGTGGCGGACTTCGGGCACGGTGCGGATTCTTGGGAGTGATACGGAAAGGGTAACAGGCTGGTGGTCACTGAGTGAGTCAGGGATTACGCGGGCTGAGGAGTGTAGATCGGACTGATTAGTGATAGTTAAGTGCTGCTGATAACGATGGTGATATTTTTCTTTCGAAAAGTCACTTAACTTTCAACAAATTAAGTTTTTAAATTTTGGATGATGACGTCATTATTGAGTCATCATAGTGACGTCATCGTGACGTCATGGAGAGCTAGATAAAACCTTTAGCTGCCAACATATGGCACAATCGTTTCCAGACAATTCTGGAGAGTTAAATACAAATATTGTGGAACTGTCTTCTCGCGCATAGAACACAATGAGTGCAGGGCATTACGATAGCTCAATATGGATTAAAACAACAATCAATCCATAACTAGAGACTTCGAACAACTTGAAAAACTTCAACTTGTACCGCAACCTATCGCGTTGGCCGTTCTTTACATCGTACTCGCCAAGGCTCGATAAATACAGGTCGTCTGACTTCAAGGACCAACAATCTTGAAGTGGCTGTCAGCCAATCAGCGGCGGCACTAGCCTAGACCCCATTTTGCAAATTATAAATAGAATTGCTTAAAAACGTCTAAGTTTTGGGGGAAATGACTGGCTGTGTGAAGGCTATGTCAAGTGTTGGAAATCAAAATGTCTATCAATTTCTAGCAATACTAGTAAATTTGCACGCAAGCAGACTATTTTTACTACTTGTACTTTCGATTTTTAAATTGACATTCTTTATGGAACACCCTGCAGATACTATTTTTCCACTCTCCTTCCCGAGTTTTACTGTGCATTTTCCAGTCTTTATTTTAAAATGGATTGGATAATTGGAGCCCTTATACTGATTTATGGATGTAATGATAGCGACAGCTTTTGGAGAGACAGACAGATAATAATTGGCATAGGTAAAATCGCAATTCTGGTAAGTAGGTAATTAGGTATTGATAAAGCAGAATACATGTTTTTTTTGCTTGAATATTCCAATCGTTATGGTTATTTTTAGCCAGAATATTCCACTCCGCACCCCAGCTCCAAAGCAATCCTAGGACCCTGTAATTTTGGGTTCATTATGTTCCACAGAATCAGAGCTATCTTTTGGTATATATATATATATATATATATACATTTCAAATTTGGCACGTTCTCCTGCTCCAAAGACACTGCCGAAATGTGCAAAGGGCGGGTCCGGCCGACGCGACCCGAAAGTCTAAGTTCAAGTTAGGTTTTCGCCATGAAATAGCACCCGCATTGAAAAACAAAGCCCAGGACAATGTGGTATGAAGAGTTCCGAACACAGTGGCATATGTTTCACAGCATTTCCCGATAATTTATTTTTGGACCCGTGTTGTGCTTGAACGGTCAATCCGCCCACTGTGCGATGGTAACTGGATAGGTAACGATGGTAACTGGACCCGCACCGTCGATAGATACGAGGAACAAAGCTGTGGGCCGCTAGCTTCATCTGACCTTGAGCGCAGCCGCATATCATCCCTGCCAGGAGCAAATAGCGAGCGCTGAAGCGTCTCGAACCGACCATGCTAGGCTGGGATCTGCAGTCCAGAGCTCTCCCGACTGAGCTACACGGGCGGACTACATAAGTACATAAGTCAATGCCCAATGGGGTAGTGTGGAAACTAATCCGCCAGATGTCTCTGCGCGCCGGTTACGTTCACCGGCGGCCGGCCCGCATTGCAGCACGCTGTGAGACGGCCGCCAGAAGGGTGGCTCTAAAAATAGTCGTTTGAAAAAATGATACGGGATCACATCTCATGTGGTTCTCTAATGATAGCAGCGAGACGCACATTGCAGCATTCGAAAGCTGTCAATGAGACGAATCTAAAGCATACTCAAAAATGTCAAAGTGAGGTGAAATATCAGTTCACAGTCAGGTCAAAAACGACGTAGGAGTTTATGGGACATACTTTCCATCTAAAGCCTTCGATTACGACCATGATCACCAAGTGCTGCCAAAGGTATGATACACATCCAACATGAGCTAAAGTGAGATTGTTGGCAAAGGTCAAGGTCAGGTAAAAAAGGTCACTATGCGCAAAATATCTACGGAAGTCATGCAACACATGCTTTGTGTGTTATTTTCGACGTATAATTCGATAGTGATAGTCATCTTGCCACCTGACTTCATTTGCGTGAAGTAAATGTAAAGTTTAGTCACTGAAGGTCAAACTTCGAAATTGTTCAATCTAAATACAAAATGCATGTGTATATACCATTTGTCTCGGAAATACAGTGCTAGCATTTATTTGCCTGTATCTGGTCAATAAAAGTCCAAACTCAATTTAAAAATGCCATGAGTTACCCATACTTTCGATGCCATAAGTCGAGTCAAAAATGGTGATATAATTTTGAAATTTTGTATAGTAGTTGCCCATGTGGTTCTGATATATATTCCGTTTTTTTAATATCTTTGAAACATTTGATTTTGTGGGCATTTAAAAAAACAGCAGTCTTTTTTTGGGCGTCAAGAACCAAAATTGTTCACAAATCCGAGATACCCATGTTGTAGCCCTTGCCATCTTTTGTATTTTTTTTCAATTGCATTTTGCCCAAAATATAGCATTTGTACGGTCTGTTAAAGTTTAACTGATTGTTGTGTATAACTGGTGCGCAGTGAATAAATTTACTAAATTCGCTATAACTCGAAATTTTATTTTTGCACAGAAGACGCACAATCGATGTAGAAGGTACCCGAAGCAGACTGGTTATTGATTAGACTGACTGAATCGATTGGAATCGTTCAATCAAAATCCCTTGAATCAAAGAAGAATCGATTCACCACCGGATTTTTTTTTGTATTCATGAATCATGATTGAATCAAAACCCGCATAGAAACAAGGCCGACTGTATCAAAAAGACTGTGCAATGCCATTTCAATGACGAGTCAAACGTGATTTGATCAAAACATGTTTTCAGTCTTTGAATCGGAAAGAATCAGGTCTCGAAATGGTTATCCATGAATCAAACGGTGACTGAATCATTCATATTCCTAAATGAATCGTGATTGAATCCTTCCAAAAAAGGTGAATCAATCACCAGTCTGACCGGAAGTTTCACGTTGATAGCGCCATTGGTTTTTGAGCTATTACGAAAGTTCATCAGGGGCCATGGGGGCGTTAACCCCCACCCCCACCCCCAGTCAATGGCAGGTTAACCCGGCATTGGCTGGGGTCTCAGCAGAACGCCATTGATTGAGGGGGGGGGGGGGGGGGCGTTAAACGCCCCTGGTTATCTTCCGAACCAATGATCGCATCGAGACGCGCAAGGCGGCAATCGAAAGCTCTCAATGAGACGAATCTAACGCATGCTAAAAATGTCAAAGCGAGGTCAAATGTCAGGTCACGGTCAGGTCAAAATCGGATTATTTGAGTTTATGGCCCATACTTTCCATCCAAAGCCTTCGATTGCGACCAGTTTCACCCAAAGTGTTGCCAAAGGTATGATACATATCCCGCATGAGCTAAAGTGAGATTGTTGGCCAAGGTCAAGGTCAGATCACAAAAGGTCACTATGCTCAAAATATCTACCGAGTTATGCAACACATGTTTTATGAGTTAATTTCCACGTATAATTCGATAGTGAGTCATTTTACCACCCGATTTCATTTACGTGAAGTAAATGTCAATTTCAGGTCAAGTTCAGTCACCGAAGGTCAACATTTTAAATTGTTAAATCTAAACCAAACAGGCAGGTTACTAGACCAGTTTTGTCTCAGAAATACAGTGGTGGCATTTATTTGTCTGTATCTCGTCAATACAAAAACGAAATGAAAAAATATGACTTCATAAGTTGCCCATACTTAAGATGTCATGTCAGTCAAAAATGGAGATATCAGTTTGAAATTTGGCATGGTAGTTTCCTAGATATGGAAGATCCTCAGACATCCTCAGTTTTTTTAAATTTAAATATTATAGAAAATTTTGTTTTCGTGATAATTCCCCCCCCCCCAATTTTTTTTTGCGTTTTTGGGTGTCAATTTTTTTTTTAAATCCCGAGGTAGCCAGTTTTTAGCCGTTGCAATTTGCTATCTTTGGGATTTTTTCTAAAAAAACATTCTATTGCATTTCTCTTCAAATGCAGCATTTGTACGTACGGCTTCGCAATTTGGCTGATTTTGGTGTAAAACTAGTGTGTAGTGACGTCACTAAATTCGCTATAACTCGAAAAAATGTCTACGAAATTTCTCTATTTTTGCACAAAAGACGTCAAATTGATACATAAGAAGGTATCTGAAGTTTCGCGTTGATAGCGCTATTAGTTTTCCAGCTGTTGCGAAAATTAATCGGGGGGCGGGGGGCGTTGAACGCACCCCCAGTCAATGGCGGGTCAAGTTGATAAACACCGTACAGTTCGTTAGTGCGCTGCGGTGGATACTGTACCTATACCTATCGGTCCAGTAGGTATTGGTGACTGGTGGAATAGGTACTTGTGATTGCGGACCAATTTTCCATGCAGTAAATTAAAAAGCTGTGAGCATTTGGGCGCATGAGACGCAGCATTAGAGGTGCCGTTTTCCAAGAGGACCAATGTTTGGTCTCCGAAAGCGTACATGGCGTAGCAGTAAGACAATGTTCAAAATTGAACCAGTCTGAATTTTCATATTGCTCATTTCAGGGTAATAATCCATGATAAAATAAGATACCTTAATTGACCCCACAGGCATATTCACTAAAAAAGGAACACAAAATTATACACTACGCCCCTCCACCACATGGTGGCCAAATTCAGAGATTTAGGGGGAATGGAAGGGTGTCAATTTTTTTTTGTTCTATCAAAAATAATAGCACGAAAGAAGTCTAAAAACATGAAAATGAGGGCAGGATGTCCATGTTTTTGTTTAGAGCTGGACACCCCATTTCATGCAATCACATCTGGCAGCATGACATAATTTTGAGATCCCTCCCCTAACTCTCTGAATTTGGCCACTGTGCCCCACCACCCCTTGCTAACAGTAGTGGACCGCGCTACCGTGTAGTTGCGGTGGCGCCGGCCGCCGCCGGGGTGAACGTAACCGGCTCGCGGAGACACCTAGCGGCGGGTTTGGAACTAACCTAGTCTGCAGTACCCCATTTCGCATCAGTTATCACGCATATTCGTTCTCTAACGTAAGTTATACAGCATGCACTGCAGCTATACATTCCAGTGCACGGGAAGCAAAAATATCCGATGGGGCATGAAGCATTTACCTAGCTTTGAAACTTAAAGGAAATAGTTCACCTTCGGAAATTTTTCAGAACACTTTATTATACTTTTGAATACAGTTTCTTTTTTTTTCTGTTTAAAAATGGCCCTACATCGCGCCAATTCAGGGCAGAAGGTTGTAAATTATTGATTTTATGGTGTGCGTTATTGGTCTGCGCATGCTCCATGGCAGTGCTGGCACTTTCAGACGGTACGGTACATCATATATGCGCCGTATTCCTTCGCCAATAAGTCAAATATCTTCGGCTGGAGTCTTTTCAACCAAGCAAAGTTCCAAATAAGCATTTCTCAACACGGGCTACAAAACTGCTATTTCAGTTCAAAAGCCATGTTGAAGGTGAACTATTTCCTTTAACCCGATACGTCTGTGGACCTAAGCTATTTTCGTTCTAGCTTGCCTTTGTAATATATTCCTTATGTATATTACAACTATATGCACTAGTTTGTTTATTGGGGTTGCAGGCCGCGCAGACTCCTCAGGTTATTAGCGCCCACTACCCTTAGTGCATCACTCAGCACCTATCCGTATCAGCCCCCACCAGTAACAGTTGGCAGCACTCGGGCGTTAAAAATCTACTACACCATAGGGTTCCCATGTTAAATCGATGATGTTCAGACGAGGCTGGCTCGTAACCTATGGAACATATTTTAAATCTGACTTCTGGAAAAGATAGCTACAAGCCTTGGCTACAACGTTTTTATTTACCATTTTTCGATTTTTGCAAGCGAAAAGTGGTCAAATGGGCTTGGGGGTTAACCAATGTCGTAACGCCCATTGCCGACCGTGGGTTCGAATCCCAGAGGCACCAAGTATTTTTGCGTTGGACCCAATGCATAGATAGTCATGATTCATACATCATTCGTTATGCCGGCCTTTTTCATCTCACACCTTCCTAATTGACCTATAATTGGTGACCCGTGATGTCACAGAAGCCAAGCTAGGTAAATAGGTCATGTAGCTCCAATTATATATAGTGTGTCGTGTGCGCCGCCACAGCAACGTAATTTTATCGCTTTTGGCGGCCGAACCCTATGATTTTGGCACATTTCATGACAATGATTGACCTTCCATATACTTCAGTGACCTTATAAATGTGCGTGATCACTGGGTCAAAGCCAATATCTCATTAGCCATTATTAGGTCAAACATTTTTTTTTCGCAGTGTTTCCACAATATTGTAATATATGTTGGTACCTTCAATTTTAATTCGATAATTGATTTAACTTTATGTTCAAGATGTACTAACATAATATTGATCTATTTCATCTCCAAAGCTTACAATCGACATGCACTGCAATGGGTTTGGGACATTAGGCATTTGTCTGGCAGAAATGACAACATCCTGATGCACCAAGTATGGTGGCAGCAGCCACATTCAAGGTCAGATGAAGAGGAGCTGGTGGGCAGCGCAGCCCACCCCCAGACATAAGGAAATTTAAATGTAAAACTTAGCCACTTCATTCTATCAATGACCTGGAACTTCGATAGGATGGCACGGTCAGAGCCTGCACCAGAAGCATTGGGCCTGGCCTAAGAAAGCCATTCAATCAAAACATTCAGCAGTATTTAACTATCAAAATTATGATCTCGTTATGTGTTTCACAAGAAATAGTCACAACATCCCCACAAACTACTTTATTTAGTATTTAGGTAGGTGACCACCTACCAACATGCCTACCGTAGGATCATGGATGGCTCATGTATTTTTATATCTCAAAACAAAAGCACAACGAACGTATTTCGCGCGTTATAGTAGTTTTCGTGACCGCTTCCAAATCCACTACAGATGCACTACAGGTACTGAAATATACACTACTTCGACTACTACGTCGCATATTTGGTGGAATTAAATAACTATAGGAAGATATAATATATGGAAATAAAAGTTATTGATATCAAACAATACTGTAAATTTATAATGGATAAAACAATTACCAGAAAAATTATATCTTGTCTCATTAATTTGGGCGTTAAATTCCCTACTGTTATACCCGTTGTTCTATTACCCTGATCCGTATGGGCAGCGCTCAATTTGACGCAGCACTTCCCACGGCAGGAGCACAATCAGCCACGCTAGCACTCTGCGGTCGCGCAACGCTGCCGATGTCTCTGCCGACCTTTACATCCAATAGACTGTACGTGGGGCCTTTTCAGGGCGTCGTCGGACTCGCACAAAACAAGCAGTCACATTTTGTCGTGTATTGATCAACCACAACGAACATGTATCAGTACCAAGCACATAGTCTTATTTTATCAGCTTGCACAAATGGAGCACTTACCGTCCGGTTGTTTTGAAATGTTCTAGTGGCGTGGAGCGTGGAGGTAGATGAGCGGATATTACTTTATTATTCACTATTAACCAACTATTATTAACTATTTATTTATTATTAACTCGAGTTGGTTGTTGGATGGCTGGCAGGTGTTGGATCCAAAGGGATGAATTAACGTTTTGAAAAGCGCAATGGGTTGATTAGGGGACGATAAATGTAACTCTGAATCGGTGTATGCGGGAATCAGTTTCTGCCCGCTCACGCCCCTACATCCCAGAGGCATAATGATGCGAACTCCGCCTGGATTCAAACTAATGGGGAGGTGTCATTTTGGAACAAATGAATCTCAGGATACCATATTGTCCTTGCCCGTACATCCATATATTTTTGATCAGCCGGGTGAACAGGGGCATAGGTGTTAGTTGAACGCGAGTTTTGCAGACCGAATGAATAGTGAGTCGAGGTTCGAAATATAACGACTCAGCACAAGAGGTGACCGGGCCTTTCACCCGATACGTAATTTCAACGTGCGGCGTGTTGCATAAGTGATCGAGTTCCATGAAGTTTCTGATTGGGAAAGTTGGGTGGTCGCAATGGAACAAATCAACGGGTTGAGCGAGACGAATTGGTTGACACCGCCGTCAGGTCATTTTGCAAATAGTAAATTTCCTGTATACCGGAAAGTTGCGGGTTTTACAACGGGGTTGAAAATATGTGCACGAGTTTATAGGTTTTGGTGGTCAGATATACCGGGATGGAGATTTTCGCGCACAGCCTGACATTGCGGGGATCGTGGAGCAACTCGATCGGTAGCCGAGACAATCTGGCCACAGAGTTTTGCACGGAATCGGATAATTTAAACCCGGGTGGCATGCACGACGGTACGTCGGTAATAATGCGGTAGTTAGAGTTGATGGGATTCGATGAGACGAAGTCTTCCGTGCGGTTGAGATAGGACAGTTGTTGTTCCACGGAATGGGCTAGGCTAGTTTCAGAATTTTGAAAGTGGGTGACCCATGATTTAATTCGGCCATTTCTCCCAAACTAACCAAGCGGACGTAATCCGCGACATCTCGATTGTTTTAATTGAGATGCTGGAGAGTCGATCGGTATTCCCGAAGCTGAATTTGGAGTAGACTGTACATTTGGAGGGTTTTAACTCTGCTTGCTTGCCTTGGAGATCGATGTGGGATTATATTAGTCGATTTGACACGATTGGACAGGTCGTGGTAAAAGACCACATTTTTTATTCTTTGGATTTGAGAGCGGATCCAGGGAGGGAAGATTGATTTAGAACTCCTTGATGCAGACAGCTCCCCGCTGCACGTGGTATCCTGTGGACAGAGGAGCAGGCGGTCAGGTGGGATCGGAGCCAGCCGTCACGGGAAACTGGTGGTGCGTCAAGTAGTACGTCAACACGGGAGGTTCAGCAATAAGTCCCTGTACTGAGTAAGTCCCTGTACATGAAAGGCTACACATACAGCAATATCAGACAGATACGATCCCGTCCCGTCTAAACATTCGAAACAAGTTACAAAACCATAATGAAGGATTAAGTTATTGATCAGCATATCACTCAAATCAAACGCTACGCGAATTAATTCAAACGATGTGGTCCTCATTTTCGGCACAGCCCTGTCCAGGGGACGGTCAGGACTGCTTCCTATGGGACACATTGTGATATAGTCCATGGCAGCTCCTAACAGGAGTCTGGCACACGACCGGCCGATAGCTAAGCCAGCGAGCGTGGCGATGGACAACACAAACATACCGAAACAGGCAACACAAGGCACAGCTACCACAGCTGGCATCATCCCAATCAACATACCCGAGACAACCTCCAGCATTCCAATGCAGATTTTCTTCCAACTAAGAAGATCGTACCTGTTAAGAAAATAAACCAGACATTAGCACTCAGCAAACAATGCATCCAAACTGGATAAACGAGACAAACTCAGAGTAAAGAATCGTCACAGGGGTTCTGTATTAAGTCCCTTTATATAGTCATCACTGGAAAAATGTTCACCATCTTCAGAAACATCATCCTTCATCGTTCAGAAAAATCAATGATGTAACCACCTAACTGAAAGCATGTCACAGTGAACAAACTTTACATTGCCAGCTTACCTGTAGTGAAAACGTCGTGGCATCTTGGCCAAATCACCTGAGGAGCAAACAGATACAACCATTAATTTCCTGGCTAGGCAAATCAAATAACTACAATATATCAAGTATCGGACAATAGGCCCCAAGAACGCCCATAATCAATATGGTAGCAAACACAATTGTTGTCCTCATTTTCGGCACAGCCCTGTCCAGGGGATGGCCAGGACTGCTTCCTATGGGACACATGGTGATATAGTCTAGGAAGCTCCTCAACAGGAGTCTGGCACACGACCGGCCGATAGCTAAGCCAACGAGCGTGGCGCTGGACAACACAAACATACAGAAACAGGCATAGAAGACACCGCTACCATTCACAGCTGCTGGTGAGCTACCACAGCTGGCATCATCCCAATCAACATACCTGAGACAACCTCCAGCATTCCACTGCAGATTTTCTTCAACTGTGAAGATCGTACCTGTTAAGAAAATAAACCAGATATTAGCACTCAGCAAACAATGCATCCAAACTGGATAAACGAGACAAACTCAGAGTAAAGAATCGTCACAGGGGTTCTGTATTAAGTCCCTTTATATAATCATCACTGGAAAAATGTCAACTACTTCAGAAACAAACAATGTAGCCGACTATAACTGGAAGCAAGTCACACTGAACAAACTATAAATTGCCAGCCTACCTGTAGTACAAACGCCGTGGCGTCTTGGCCAAACCACCTGAGGAGCAAACAGATACACATTAATTTCCTGGCTAGGCAAATCAATAGGGGATATATAACTGCAATATATCAAGTATCGGACAATAAGCCCCAAGAACGCCCATAATCAATATGGTAGCAAACACAATTATTGTCCTCATTTTCGGCACAGTCCTGTCCAAGGGACGGTCAGGACTGCTTCCTATGGGACACATGGTGATATAGTCCATGGAAGCTCCTCAACAGGAGTCTGGCACACGACCGGCCGATAGCTAAGCCAGCGAGCGTGGCGATGGACAACACAAACATACCGAAACAGGCAACACAAGGCACAGCTACCACAGCTGGCATCATCCCAATCAACATACCCGAGACAACCTCCAGCATTCCACTGCAGATTTGCTTCAAACTGTGAAGATCATACCTGTTAAGAAAATAAACCAGATATTAGCACTCAGCAAACAATGCATCCAAAGTGGATAAACGAGACAAACTCAGAGTAAAGAATCGTCATAGGGGTTCTGTATTAAGTCCCTTTATATAATCATCACCGGAAAAATGTTCAATATGTTCAGACACAATCACTGTACCCACCTACTGGAAGCAAGTCACACTGAACAAATAATATATTGCCAGCTTACCTGTAGTCAACACGCCGTGGGGGCCCCGCTGCACGTGGTCTCCTTACTGTGGACCGAGGAGCAGGTGATCAGGTGGGGTCGGAGCCCGCCGTCACGGGGAAACTGGGGCGCATTGTTAGGTAGTACATCAACACGGGATGTTCAGTATAAAGTCCCTGTACTGAGTTAATCATCACTTGGAATGTATCTGGGCCAGTGGGTGCGATGACTGGCGTTATATTGCATTATTCAAACGTTAACTGGATATTGATATTGATATTGATATATATATATATATATATATATATATATATATATATATATATATATATATATAATTATCTCAGCAGGACTCACTCTCCATGGAAGTAACCTGTCAAACGTTCAAAGAAATCCCAGACACCCAAAATGAACGACACCGAGCTGTCGCTCCTTCAGCGAAAATATCGATATTTCCACTACACCCCAGTCTACTCACCGGTGCCTGTTGGCGATGCGTCGACGCGCCGGCTCCCGTACAGCATCCGGTGACATGCCATGGCTTGGGAACGTCTCCACCAGCCGAGTTATACGGCGCCCGTCAGCTCGGCATCTGTAAGAGGGACCGCCGGATGGGACCGGGGTCAGCGGGCTGATCGGTCTCAGGATTGCTAAAAGCCGAGTGATACTAACGCTTGAAAGGCTACAGATACAGCAATATCAGTGATGCGATACCGTCCCTTGAAAGAGACATTGCTGAACGATCCATGAGTCTTCTAAACATACCCCTTTTATATATAGTTACAAAAACATAACGAAGTTCTTTGTTCTTTGTAAGTTCTTGATCAGCATATCACCCAAATCAAACTACGCAAATTCATTCAAACGATGTGGTCCTCATTTTCGGCACAGCCCTGTCCAAGGGACGGCCAGGACTGCTTCCTATGGGACACATGGTGATATAGTCCATGGAAGCTCCTCAACCGGAGTCTGGCACACGACCGGCCGATAGCTAAGCCAACGAGCGTGGCGATGGACAACACAAACATACCGAAACAGGCATAAAAGGCACTGCTACCACAGCTGGCATCTTCCCAATCAACATACCTGAGACAACCTCCAGCATTCCAATGCAGATTTGCTTCGAACTGTGAAGATCGTACCTGTTAAGAAAATAAACCAGACATTAGCACTTTGCTAACAATGCATCCAAACTGGATAATAGACAAACTCAGAGTAAAGAATCGTCACAGTTCTGTATTAAGTCCCTTTCATACCGAACAGGCATACCATTCACAGCTACCACTGGCATCATCCCAATCAACATACCCGAGAGGCTGAGTCTCAGCATTTCACTGCAGATGTTCAACTGTGAAGAAAATAACCAGATATTAGAACGTTGCATTCAATACATCTAGGTTGGATACTGGCCACAAACTCAGAGTAAAGAATCGTCACAGGGGTTCTGTATTAAGTCCCTTTATATAATCACCGGAAAAATGTTCAACATCTTCATGATGATGATTGGGGTTTAGGGGCGCTCCGACAACGAAGGTCACATGGCGCCCACAACATCTTCAGAAACAATCAACGTAGCCGCATACTGGAAGCAAGTCACACCAAACAAAACATTAGCAGGATGCATCAAACTATTTCAGCGTGAATGACAATCCATGGAAGTAACCACCAAACGTTCAAAGGAATCCACCAGACACCCAAAATGAACGACATCGAACTACGTCGATCCTTCAGCGAAAATATCCATGTATTTCTGCCACACCACACTCAACTCACCGGTGCCTGTTGGCGCTGCGTCGATGCCCTGGCTCCCTTACACCATTTGACAATGGCTTAGATACACCTCATCGGAATGTGATACGGCGGCCATCCGCTCGGCATCTGCGGGAGGAGAAAACGCTGGTGTCAGCGGGCTGATCGGTCTCGGGCGGGGCCGGCAGCTTGATATTTACAGGCTCAGTGTACGAATACAACAGTCATCTTGGATCGTCTGTAGTTCTTTCATCACGGCAGAGGCAGGACACTACTCAACACTTGTATAGGTGAAATACCAGGGAACTTACACCGTTGGTCATTCATCCATCGAGAATGACCCAAACCGTCTTTGTCCCAGGCATTTTTCACATTTCTACAACGCGTCTTGCTCTCTCAACAAAATAACGAAGGTATGCTGGCACACATGGGATCATAGAATACCTAGGTCATTACAGATACAATATAGTAGCTCACCTCATATATTTGTCCAGAGGATAGCATAGAGCTGCGTTCTCCCACCGTATCCAGGTGAGGTTCAGGGTCGCGCCTGCGAATGGAGGAAAATCGTTACTCATTGACATACATACTATCGCATTGTTACAGCCAAAACATCATGTCGTTAGTCATAACATTAACATAACAATATAACGTCCTTTGAAAGCGACAATGCTGAACAATCTACGACTCGAATCGTCGTCTTCTAAACATACTCCTTTCTTATCAAGTTACAAAAACATAATGAAGGATGTAAGCTCTTGGATCAGCATATCACCCCAAATCAAACTACGCAAATTCATTGAAACAATGTGGTCCTCATTTTCGGCACAGCCCTGTCCAAGGAACAGTCAGGACTGCTTCCTATGGAACACATAGTGATATAGTCCATGGAAGCTCCTCAATAGGAGTCTGGCACACGACCGGCCGATAGCTAAGCCAGCGAGCGTGGCGATGGACAACACAAACATCCCGAAACAGGCAACACAAGGCACAGCTACCACAGCTGGCATCATCCCAATCAACATACCCGAGACAACCTCCAGCATTCCGATGCAGATTTGCTTCAAACTGTGAAGATCGTACCTGTTAAGAAAATAAACCAGACATTAGCACTCAGCAAACAATGCATCCAAAGTGGATAACTGAGACAAACTCAGAGTAAAGAATCGTCACAGGGGTTCTGTATTAAGTCCCTTTATATAATCATCACTGGAAAAATGTCAACTTCTTCAGAAACAATCAAGACCTAACCTAACCTAACATGTTCATTGTGACTGGAAGCAAGTCACAATGAACAAACTATAAATTGCCAGCTTACCCGTAGTGCAAACGTCGTGGTATCTTGGGCCAAATCACCTGAGGAGCAAAACATAAATATCAATTTCCTGGCTAGGCAAATTAATAGGATATATAACTGCAATATATTAAGTATCGGACAAAAAGCTCCAAGAATGCCAATAATCAACATCATAGCAAACAATTGTGGTCCTCATTTTCGGCACAGTCCTGCCCAGGGGACGGCCAGGACTGCTTCCTATGGGACACATGGTGATATAGTCCATGGAAGCTCCTCAATAGGAGTCTGGCACACGACCGGCCGATAGCTAAGCCAACGAGCGTGGCGATGGACAACAGAACCATACCGAAACAGGCATACAAGGCATTGCTACTAGTGATGACATTTTCCAAAAAAACCTGAACGATTCCAAACCGATACCGAATGGGAGGGTTGACCGAATACCGACTGATTTCGGTTGAAGCCCAAAATGTCCAAAATTTGTCAGATTTCCAAATTTTATACTTATTTATACTTATTTATTTGTGTATTATATTTATGTTATTTTTGTATATAACACACTGGCAAAAATAGCAGCTTTGTTAACACCATAAAACAAACATTTACAGTTTCCAAAAAGACAGTATAATTCATAATTGTGAAAAAGGAACCAAATACATTTACCAAGCAGTGGATGCTGCAAGCAAGACTGGATGCAAAAATATGATTTCAATAATATCATATTAATTTGCAGCATAATAAATACATATTATACATATTACATACATATTACATACATATTACATACATACATACATACTAGTAAAACATATTTTATCTGGCCAAAGTTGGAGAGGCATACTGGGTTGTGCTTGCTACGATGGTATACAATACTTATTTTTTAAGGATCTCACTTACTATTGTGAGGAATATCTTCAATCTTGATATAATAACCATGTGTTCTATTTAGTATTTACATTAATTCATTGAATTTGGAGCAAATATGCTAGATACAATGTGTGACAGAAAAGGGAATTGTTTAACCGACCGAAAAGTGCCCAAAAATGTATAAGCCAGACTGACTGATTACCAAATTGGTCACAACATTTTTTTTCTTCGGTTACCAAAATTTCGGTATTTCGGTAACAGATTGACATCACGAATTGCTACCATTCACAGCTACCACTGGCATCATCCCAATCAACATACCTGAGAGGCTGAGTCTCTAGCATTCCACCGCAGATTTTCTTCAGCTGTGAAGAAAATAAACCAGATATTAGACCATTGCAGGCAATACATCAAGGTTGGATACTGGCGACAAACTCGGAGTAAAGAATCGTCACAGGGGTTCTGTATTAAGTCCCTTTATATAATCATCACCGGAATAATGTTCATCTTCAGAAACAATCAATATAGCCATCTACCGGAATCAAGTCACACCGAACAAAATATTAGCAGGATGCATCCAACTATTTCAGCATGAATGACAATCCATGGAAGTAACCATCAAACGTTCAAAGAAATCCACCAGACACCCAAAATGAACGACATCGAACTACGTCGATCCTTCAGCGACAATAACCATGTATTTCTGCCACACCACACTCAACTCACCGGTGCCTGTTGGCGCTGCCTCGATGCCCTGGCTCCCTTACACCATTTGACAATGGCTTAGATACACCTTATCGGAATGTGATACGGCAGCCATCCGCTCGGCATCTGCGGGAGGAGAAAACGCCGGTGTCAGCGGGCTGATCGGTCTCAGGCGGGGCCGGCAGCTTTATATTTATAGGCTCAGTGTACGAATACAACAGTCATCTTGGATCGTCTGTAGTTCTTTCATCACGGCAGAGGCAGGACACTACTCAACACTTGTATAAGTGAAATACCACGGAACTTACACCGTTGGTCATTGATCCATCGAGAATGACGCGAACCGTCTTTGTCCCAGGCATTTTTCACATTTCTACAACGCGTCTTGCTCTCTCAACAAAATAACGAAGGTATGCTGGCACACATGGGATCATAGAATACCTAGGTCATTACAGATACAATATAGTAGCTCACCTCATATATTTGTTCAGAGGATAGCATAGAGCTGCGTTCTCCCACCGTATCCAGGTGAGGTTCAGGGTCGCGCCTGCGAATGGAGGAAAATCGTTACTCATTGACATACATACTATCGCATTGTTACAGCCAAAACATGTCATTGTTAGTCATAACTCATAACATTAACAATATAACGTCCTTTGAAAGCGACAATGCTGAACAATCTATGAATCGAATCGTCGTCTTCTAAACATACTCCTTTCTTATAAGTTACAAAAACATAATGAAGTATGATCAGCTCTTGTCACCCCAAATCAGCTCTTGATCAGCATATCACCCCAAATCAAACTACGCAAATTCATTGAAACAATGTGGTCCTCATTTTCGGCACAGCCCTGTCCAAGGAACAGTCAGGACTGCTTCCTATGGGACACATAGTGATATAGTCCATGGAAGCTCCTCAACAGGAGTCTGGCACACGACCGGCCGATAGCTAAGCCAACGAGCGTGGCGATGGACAACACAAACGTACTAAAACAGGCAACACAAGGCACAGCTACCACTGGCATCATCCCAATCAACATACCCGAGACAACCTCCAGCATTCCAATGCAGATTTCCCTCCAACTGTGAAGATCGTACCTGTTCAGAAAATAAACCAGACATTAGCACTCAGCAAACAATGCATCTAAAGTGGATAATAGAGACCAACTCAGAGTAAAGAATCGTCACAGGGGTTCTGTATTAAGTCCCTTTATATAATCATCACTGGAAAAATGTCAACTTCTTCAGAAACAATCTAGACTATAACTGGAAGCAAGTCACTATGAACAAACTATGAATTGCTAGCTTACCCGTAGTGCAAACGTAGTAGCATCTTGGGCAAATCACCTGAGGAGCAAAACATATAAATATTAATTTCCTGGCTAGGCAAATTAATAGGGGATATATGACTGCAATATATCCAGTATAGGAAAAAGCTCCAATAATGCCAACAATCAACATCGTAGCACACAATTGTGGTCCTCATTTTCGGCACAGCCCTGTCCAGGGGACGGTCAGGACTGCTTCCTATGGGACAAATTGTGATATAGTCCATGGAAGCTCCTCAACAGGAGTATGGCACACGACCGGCCGATAGCTAAGCCAACGAGCGTGGCGATGGACAACACAAACATACCGAAACAGGCATACAAGGCATTGCTACTATTCACAGCTCTACCACTGGCATTGTCCCAATTAACATACCTGAGAGGCTGAGACGAACTCTAGCATTCCACCACAGTTCAACTGTGTTCTTCATGTTCAACTGTGAAGAAAACAAACCAGATATTAGACCATTGCAGGCAATACATCCAGGTTGGATACTGGCGACAAACTCTGAGTAAAGAATCGTCACAGGGGTTCTGTATTAAGTCCCTTTATATAATCATCACTGGAAAAATGTCAACTTCTTCAGAAACAATCAATGTAGCCCCCAACCGGAAACAATTCACACCAAACAAAACATTAGCAGGATGCATCCAACTATTTCAGCATGAATGACAATCCATGGAAGTAACCATCAAACGTTCAAAGAAATCCACCAGATACCCAAAATGAACGACATCGAACTCCGTCGATTCTTCAGCGAAAATACCACACCACACTCAACTCACCGGTGTCTGTTGGCGCTGCGTCGATGCCCTGGCTCCCTTACACCATTTGACAATGGCTTAGATACACCCCATCCGAGTGATGTGATACGGCGGCCATCCGCTCGGCATCTGCGGGAGGAGAAAACGCCGGTGTCAGCGGGCTGATCGGTCTCAGGCGGGGCCGGCAGCTTGATATTTACAGGCTCAGTGTACGAATACAACAGTCATCTTGGATCGTCTGTAGTTCTTTCATCACGGCAGAGGCGGCACTTAACCCGCGATTTACTGGGGTATATTTCAAAACGCGACTTACTGGGGGAGGGTGGGCTATTTGTTGCCCCCCCCCTCGGATCTCCGGAACTATTGGACCGAATGTAAAAATTCAAACGGCATTCGATAGCCCTGGGAAATTTATCCAGGGGAACATAATACTGTTGACCGCGGGGTCACCGATGACGTCACAGGTCAGGTCAAGTACAAAATGTTTGACCGTGTCAAAAGGTCTCGATGGATGGGATTGTCGCAAAAAATTGCGATATTAAACGCATAAGCTGTAAATAAATCGGTATGTTTCGTGTCTGACACTTCTAAGTACCTTTCTAAGCGGTTTATGACCTTGGGTCAGGTCAAGATCATCCGAGGTCACGAGGTCAAACTGCAAATTACGGTCATTAGGCATTGCAACACATGTTTATGGGTTTGTTTATCGTCTAGAACGCGTAAAATGACCTTAGAACATTGTTTGTTCCATATAAATAGAAGTAAAAAGCAAAAATGGAAATGCGTTTTTTATGCATAGTAATGCTGAGAGGTGGTCGATTTTTGCCATTTAAAGGTCATAACTCAGTCATTTTGGAAGATATCTACTTCAAATTTGGTACACATATTCACCGCACACGTCTCGATCACATATATTCCGGTTAAAAAAAAATCTTGAAAATTTTGTAAAAACAAAAATAAATGTATTTGGATTTCTCAAAATTTTGAATTAAAAAACCCTCAAAAATCCGAGATAGCAGTTTGATAGCCCGGTCCATCGTCAGTAATTTGGTTTCAGACAATTGAGTTTATCTCAAAAATCGAACTTTTGACAGCGTTTTCCGCAAACCATTATTTTGCAACAAACCGAAGAACATGACGACACTCTGACGTCATTCCCGGTTGACCTATCATAGCCTCATATTTTTCCTTTTGCCAACATGTGTAGAATTGATGTAAGAGAAGGTACTGCAAGTTTGATGACGATAGCTGTGTTCGTTTAAGAGTTATTGCAAAATAACGGGAGGGGGCAAAAATTAGCCCCCCCAGTAACTCGCGGGTTAACAGAACGCTTGTATTAGTGAAATACCAGTGAACTTCCACCGTTCCTCAAGTCGTCCCAGTCTTTTTCCACATTTCTACAACCCGTCTTGCTCTCTCAACAAAATAAAGAAGGTATGCTGGCACACATGGGATCATAGAATACCTAGGTCATTACAGATACAATATAGTAGCTCACCTCATATATTTGTCCAGAGGATAGACTCGAGCTGCGTTCTCCCACCGTATCCAGGTGAGGTTCAGGGTCGCGTCTGCGAATGGAGGAAAATCGTTATTCATTGACATACATACTATCGCATTGTTACAACCAAAACATGTCATTGTTAGTCATAACTCATAACATTAACATAACAATATAACGTCCTTTGAAAGCGACAATGCTGAACAATCTATGAATCGAATCGTCGTCTTCTAAACATACTCCTTTCTTATAAGTTACAAAAACATAATGAAGGATGATCAGCTCTTGTCACCCCAAATCAGCTCTTGATCAGCATATCACCCCAAATCAAACTACGCAAATTCATTGAAACAATGTAGTCTTCATTTTCGGCACAGTCCTGCCCAGGGGACGGCCAGGACTGCTTCCTATGGGACACATTGTGATATAGTCCATGGCAGCTCCTAACAGGAGTCTGGCACACGACCAGCCGATAGCTAAGCCAGCGAGCGTGGCGATGGACAACACAAACATACCGAAACAGGCAACACAAGGCACAGCTACCACAGCTGGCATCATCCCAATCAACATACCCGAGACAACCTCCAGCATTCCAATGCAGATTTTCTTCCAACTAAGAAGATCGTACCTGTTAAGAAAATAAACCAGACATTAGCACTCAGCAAACAATGCATCCAAAGTGGATAACTGAGACAAACTCAGAGTAAAGAATCGTCACAGGGGTTCTGTATTAAGTCCCTTTATATAATCATCACTGGAAAAATGTCAACTACTTCAGAAACAATCAATGTAGCCGACTATAACTGGAAGCAAGTCACTATGAACTAACTATAAATTGCCAGCTTACCCGTAGTGCAAACGTCGTGGCATCTTGGCCAAATCACCTGAGGAGCAAAACATATAAATATTAATTTCCTGGCTAGGCAAATCAATAGGGGATATATAACTGCAATATATCAAGTATCAGACAAAAACAATCCAAGAATGCCAATAATCAACATCATAGCAAACACAATTGTTGTCCTCATTTTCGGCACAGTCCTGTCCAGGGGACGGCCAGGACTGCTTCCTATGGGACACATGGTGATATAGTCCATGACAGCTCCTAACAGGAGTCTGGCACCCGACCGGCCGATAGCTTAGCCAATGAGCGTGGCGATGGACAACACAAACTGGCATACAAGACACCGCTACCATTCACAGCTAACACTGGCATCATCCCAATCAACATACCTGAGACAACCTCCAGCATTCCACTGCAGATTTTCTTCAACTGTGAAGAAAATAAACCAGATATTAGAACGTTGCATTCAATACATCCAGACTTGATAATGGAGACAAACTCAGAGTAAAGAATCGTCACAGGGGTTCAGTATTAAGTCCCTTTATATAATCATCACTGGAAAAATGTAACGTCAGAAACAGTCAATGTAGCTGCCTACTGGAAGTAAGTCAACTGAACAAACAAAACTCAGCTTAAGAGTCGGGTAGTACGTCAACATGGGAGGTGCAGTATTAAGTCCTTGTACTGCGTTAATCATCACTGCAACTGCGGCAAATGAGCCAAGAATGCACACACGGCCGCAATGGTAGCATATTCGCTCAAGACGAGCCAGACACCAGACCGAGACCGATACACTGGCAAGAGCGAAATGCGCGGAGACCCTTACCTGAACGTGATATCCGAGTTCAGGGCAGCACAATCAGCGGCGACCAGTCCTGCAACCACAAGCAGCATACGAAAGCCATGAGCAGCTCGTCATAGGCGACAACAGAGTACCAGCACGCCAAACGCGAGCAGTTTTCACTAACAAACGAAATGTAACGAGTCATAATGCACATTTGCGCCAAAGAGAGATTACCCAGTTTGTTTATTGGGGTTTAAGGGCGCACCAACTCTTCAGGCCAATTTGCGCCCAAGAGATTAACTTGTATTACAGACCAGTAATAACAATCATGCACATTGCCCATTGTGATTAAAAATGATCCCACCAATAGCTCCACAACCAGTTCGGACTCCCTATCGCCCGTAAAGACATAGTTTGGCAAGTACTCACCGCTATTATCGTTGACTGTCCACCGGTTCTCACATCACCCACCCACCGCGCTGCCCCCCGCCCACCCCCACACAACCCACTCCTCCCTCGCCCCGGTAAAACACAATTCGTTCGATTGGACAGTGTGTATTGGCCCTTGGTGAGGCGACGGACGAGAGATGACGGCGAACGTCACGGCTCCACACCTGTTGAGACAGACGGGGAGACGCCGTTAGACACGCCGTCACAGCCGCTCACGGAGTTTAGTGGCGTACACAGCGAACACAGGATAGCATGTGCTGCTCTGGTCGCTCGACGGTTTGCTAAACTAAATAGCCAAGTGATACTAACACTGGAAAGGTTACAAATACAGCAATATCAGTGATATGATGACGGCCCTCGAGACAATGCTGAATGATCTAGATGCGTTTTCTAAACATACTCCTTACATATCAAGTTGCAGAAGCGCCGTAAGTTCTTGGAACATTCACCCAAATCGAACACTACACTAATGCATTGAAACGATATGGTCCTCATTTTCGGCACAGCCCTGCCCAAGGCACGGCCAAGACTGCTTCCTATGGGACACATTGTGATATAGTCCATGACAGCTCCTAACAGGAGTCTGGCACCCGACCGGCCGATAGCTTAGCCAATGAGCGTGGCGATGGACAACATAAACTGGCATACAAGACACTGCTACCATTCACAGCTAACACTGGCATCATCCCAATCAACATACCTGAGACAACCTCCAGCATTCCACTGCAGATTTCTTCAGCTGTTAAGAAAATAAACCAGATATTAGAACGTTGCATTCAATACATCCAGACTTGATAATGGAGACAAACTCAGAGTAAAGAATCGTCACAGGGGTTCAGTATTAAGTCCCTTTATATAATCATCACTGGAAAAATGTAACTTCAGAAACAGTCAATGTAGCTGCCTACTGGAAGCAAGTCAACTGAACAAAGGATAAATTGACAGCTTACCTGTAGTGAAAATGCTGTGGCATCTTGGCCAAATCACCTGAGGAGCAAAACATACAAACATTAATGTCCTGGCTAGGCCAATCAATAGGGGATATATAACTACAATATACCAGTAAAACGCCTTTTTGGGCGATGACCGAGCGAGCGGGAGCGCACTAGTAAAGCTAAAACAGGTTTGAAATATGAAACGGTACGAGAGCACACATGGTAGTAGTCCTTTTAGTCCTCCACAAAAATTGCCAGGCCTCCATGCATGCCCACATAAAAATTAAGTTTTAATAAATTGCACATGATCTCCTTTCTCGAATCCGCCAAAAGAGTGTCCCGAGCTCTCCATGCTTCAGCATATACAAAACGAATCCTTAGATAAATAAAGCAATTTTTGATAAATTATTTTTGTTCATTTCGACGTCTGCGGGTGCCACGCGCTGTGGGTACCACCCCTATCAGAACGCACCATAACAAAATCAAAATTAATTTGATGATCCTATCCAATGGTGAAAAGTGAAAACTGGAAACCCGATCTCAATCGGAGCAGTGGTTGCAAGTTATTAGCTTCCGAAAAGCGTCTGCATGGCCGGTTCGGGCCGGGTCAAATGTAAATTTGTCTAGTAAGTTGACGAGAAACCTCACGGACGCTTCGCGCCCGCTAGGTAATCAGAGGCCAGCTGTTCGCGGGGTCTGCGGCTGCCGCGGCCAAAAGGGCGGGGCTAAATAGTCAGCCAATCACGAAAGAGCAGATCCGGGAGGACTCCCCGCTCTGCGGTTGCTCGGGAGCAGACGCAAAAGAACTTCGACATAAATGGCGCGCGTCTGACAAAGGTTGCGCACCGTTTCGTTGATATCGCAGCTCACTGGCGGTTGTTTGACCAAAAATGACAACTCTTAGTGACTCGTAGATATTCATGTAGTTGAGTGGTTTTGAAAAACATTAGTGTTTTCATGAAATTGCCTATTCGTTGCGAACGCTACACGCGCCATTTATCGGACGCCATCAGCGGCCGCAAGTGTTCGAAGTTGTTCAAATTAAGCTCCGCCTCCTGGCCGCGGGAGCCGCGGCGGCCGCAGACCCCGTGAACAGGCCTCAGGCATCAGAAAAAAGGCTCCAATGATACCCATATCACCCATAATCAACATCGTAGCACACAATTGTGGTCCTCATTTTCGGCACAGTCCTGTCCAAGGGACGGCCAGGACTGCTTCCTATGGGACACATGGTGATATAGTCCATGGAAGCTCCTCAACAGGAGTCTGGCACACGACCGGCCGATAGCTAAGCCAACGAGCGTGGCGATGGACAATTAACAATTGCACAATTGATCACAACGGATGATAAATTACCTTCAAATGAAACATTCCTGCAAAAGGAGACATTTCCTAATCCCTGAGCGATGGCATCCTGTTCAATACACTGGCTTAGCAAAGATACTTCACCCGCCATTGACTGGGGGGGGGGGGGGGTTAACGCCTCCTGACGAATTTCAGCAATAGCTGGAGAAAAAAAACTAATAGCGCCATCGTGAAACTTCGGTACCTTCTTATAAATAATTAAGTCTTGTGTAAAAATGAAGAAATTTCGTCGAAATGTTTCCGAGTTATAGCGAATTTAGTGACATCACACACGAGTTTTACACCAAAATCGGCTTAACTTTGGCCAGGTGGTACAAATGCCACATTTGAAGCAAAATGCAATCGAAAAACGCCAAAAGATAGCAAATTGCAAGGGCTACAAACTGGCTACCTCGGACTTTCTTTAAATTTTAGTTTTTGACTCCCAAAAACTCGATTTTTTTTTTGGGGGGGGGGGGGATTATCAAAGATAATTTGTTTCTCAAATATTCAAAAACCGGAAGATGTCAGAGAACCATAGCTAGGCAACTACCAAACCAAATTTCATACTAATATCTCCATTTTTGATTGACTTATGACATCTAAAGTATGGGCAACTCCTGACATTTTGAAATTTAGTTTTTTATACTTTTATTGACCAGATACAGACAAATAAATGCCACCAATTTATACCCGAGAGAAAACTGGTCCATAACATGCTTTATTTGTATATTTCTCAATTTCAAATTTTGACCTAGTGATCTGAACTTGACAATAACTTCACGTAAATGAATTCAGTTGGTAAAATGACTCACTATTGAATTATGTGGCAAATAACCCATAACACATGTGTTGCATGACTTCCAGATATTTTGCACAGTGATTTTTGTGACCTTGACCAACAATCTCACTTTAGCCCATGTGTATAAGATGTGTATCACATAGGATGTGTATACCTTTAGCAGCAATGGTCTTTGGTGATCATGGTCGTAATCGATGGCTTTTGCTGAAAAGTATGGCCCATAAACTGTCGATTTTAGCCTTTGACCAGACAGTGACCAGACATTTGACCTCACTCTGAAATTTTTGACCATGCTTTAGATTCTCATTGACAGCTTTCGAATGCCGCCTTGCGCGTCTCGCTGCGACCATTGGTTCGGAAGATAACCCAGGATCCAATACAATTCAAAATTCAGCAGTACAGAACTCACAAGACAAATGCAAACTGCATGGTACATTCCAGGGATGGTTTGGTGAATCAAAGAACCAGAGCACCATGTAATCCATCATCTGCGAAAGGGGAATCCACAAAATCCGGTATGACCATTTGGCAGCACAATCTTGGCGCCTTGAGGCACCATCCCAGTGCCGCTGTCTCACCTGCGCGGCGCTTAGGCCCAGCTCTGGTCGGGTGCAGCGGCGGCCCACTCGCCGGTGGCACCTCCGGCGGACCACTCCTCGGTCCAGTCGGAGGCAGCCGCAGCCGCGGGCACCGGAGCACCAGTCGGCACCGTGCCGCTGACGCTGACACCGACACCGACACCACCGAGGTCAGTCGGCGGCACGTCCTCCACCGCCGGCGGCAGGGCAGCCTGAGCGGCGAGCGCCGCGGCAGCCTGAGCGGCAGCAGCCTCCTCGGCGGCAGCGTCACGCTTCTGCTGCTCCTCCTTCTCAATCTCCTCCGGGTCGCGGTAGAAGAACAGGTCCGGCATCACGTCCCACTCGCGCTTGCGTCCGATGGTTCCGCGCAGACGCAGCACCTCGCGCGACAGCATCCACCACATCAGACCGATGCTGTGGTAGCCCTTGTTGTTGCAGGGGATGGCGATGTCGACGTAGCGCGACGGCGAGTCGGTGTTTGAGAAGGCGATGACTGGGATGTTGACGTACGAGGCCTCAGAGATGGGCTGGGCGTCGACGCGCGGGTCCGTCACGATCAGCAGACGCGGCTCGCGGAAACCTCCCTGATGGAAGGAGGGCACATCAGAAGATCAGTCACAGGACGTGTCCCAATGCGCGGAAACCGGACTGATGGGAGGGCGAGGGGATGTGCAGGAGAGGGAGATCAGTCACAGACTATTCTACAGTGCATGGAAGCCATTGCTGTCCAAATCAGGTAACCAGGACATCACCAAGCTAATGAAGATAGTTCACTTCTATTTAATGGTGGTATTGAGTCTATATGACCGTATGACAAGGCTAATAAGACATTTTTTCACAGCACATGTTGCACAAGCATTCAGCAAAATGTGTCTTGTGCTGCCAGCACAAATAATGCAAATCAACAGGTACTTGTGGTCCTCATTTTCGGCACAGTCCTGTCCAAGGGACGGCCAGGACTGCTTCCTATGGGACACATGGTGATATAGTCCATGGAAGCTCCTCAATAGGAGTCTGGCACACGACCGGCCGATAGCTAAGCCAACGAGCGTGGCGATGGACAAGTTTTAATTTTTAAGATGTAACACCAACAATTTGTTAGTGTGCATATGGGTTACAGATCCAGCATAACACTCCCCAGAAGCACTAACACCAAGGATGTGGTCTGGTCTCACATTTCCGCGGGGATTCCAGAGAATCCCAAGAAAGTGTTCTAAACTGTTTTCCGCGCCGGGGATTCCCCGTAATTCCGCGCGAAAACGGGGAATCGAAAAAGCTGTTGACCACAAACAAAGTGTCTGTAACATGCCTGAACAGAAAAGATGTGCTACCACCCAATACAGGAACTCAGGTGCAATCACCCTACCATCACTAACACAACCATCTCACAAAATCCCACCACCTCCATCCTCCGTTGTAACAACTCCAGCACAAGCTAAATCTACTGTAATTTTCACTTTCCAAATAGAATAGGAAACTGACCTGGATCTGGTTAGTGAAGCATCCAGGGGTGAAGCGGCCGGCGATGGGCGTAGCGCCGGTATGGTGCGAGTACTTGAGCACAGCACGCTGTCCCCACGGGCGGGCACTGATGGCGTACACGTCAGCCGGGTTCTCTATGGACACGATGGCACGCGCAGCCAGCAGCAGCTTCTCGTAGGTACGGCGCAGGTTGATGATGTGGATACCTGGTGAGACAACAGATAGTGAAGTGAGATAGCAGTCAGTTAGCAACCAAGATGGTCCACTGAATTTACACAAATGATATGGCTTCAAGATGCTTCTATTCAAGGATGGGGATTGTGACCGTCGTTTTCAGACTGATGCTGCACAAAATCAATACAAAAAATGAACTTCCAATGCAGAAGTGCAGCCCAGAAAACTGATAGGCAAAGGCCCACTGGGTAGGCAAACTGAACAAACCAAAGTCCACCATTCACACAATGTTACAGTATTTGTACGATGTATTATTAAAAGCTTCTGAAACACAATCTTCTTACTTTGACCAATCAGTAATAGTTCAGTAATTCACCTCCCCAGTGTTACAGCACTGGGGAGCCTGAACAAGTGGCAGGCAGTGCTGCCGGCTTGATGTCATTGGGATGGTATACTTAAAGGGACATTCCCACCTTAACACTAGTTTTTAGTTGAGATAGCCAAGTTAGTGGCCTTGGAGCGAAACTTAGGGGGGTAAGATTGAAAACAAACAGATATCTGGTCTAAGAGAAATTCAATTGTGATTTTAAAATTTGGGCCTTAGTAAGGCCCACCCTTATATGGAGTTTTGTACCGATGACGTCAGCTCTCGTTATGGCCGGGTGTACTTGTTTGGAATGAAACCTTGATTTTCTATGATCGCGAATCGTGATGTTTGATTGTTGATTGATGTGTTACGCAGTGCCATCAACATTTGACCAGTTTGAATCTTTTTAAGTCACTAATTTCAATTTAAGAGCAATCAGGTATGCCTCAAATACCCTGTGTTGTGTGTGGCGAATCAAAGATTTATACTACGGTGTACAGGTGAGTCGTCATGCTATTTCATTTACCAACAGCTAACGGCCCAACAGGTTCCTATTTTCCTATCAACGTATTCACTAATTTTGCTGTGATTATCGTTTCAAATATCACAAGAGCATAAGCCAGACAAAAGGCAATTTGTTTAGCATTAGGAGGAAAAATATTTGGGTAATCAGACGCCTATGACAGATACTTTTGTTAAAAAAAATAAGTGGGAAAATGTGCCACGTGCCATTATTTTAAGATTGAAAAGAAGGTTTTGACACATTACAAAATTGAAAGAGGAAATTGTACTTTTACGTTACCCTGAGGAGGATTTCAAAACACATTTCACCAAATAAAAGTTGCTTATATTGTATATGAAATGCTGAAACATGCCAATTTTCTGCATTTTGTTCACATTTGGCAGGGGCTATGCCCACTGGTATTCCACTGCAACTGTATCTGCCAGTGGTGTTCTATCAATATGTTTGCTAGTGATGATGTTCATTGTTCAGTGAGCAAAATTATAAATAATGGAAATGTAAGATTATTTGACCAAAAGTGATACAGGTAGGTAATATTCGACTCCGGTAGGTACCTGTCAGTGCGCCGTGTAATTCCATTCACAGTATGGCAGCATATGGTAACATCAGACAAGCAGCTGCAATGTGCACCACAGCAAAAATTCCATATTTCTTCTGACAAAGGCATTAAACCTAACCAGGGTGTGTCAGGAAGCAATTATAATAACATAATCAAACCTGACCTAACCTTTACAGCAATTACGGTTACAGGGACCAACGTTTAGAACAATCCGCTCACTGCGCTGCAGCCCTACTGGGAGCTGTTGTACCCCAGACCCCCAGACCATCTTGTAGACAAAACCTAACCCTAAAGCGTAAATAAGTTGTCCGATGTATTAATGCAACCTAACCTAATATAACCTATTTATAATAATAACGGCTTCGTCAGAAGAAATATGGAAATGCTGCCCTGGTGCACAATGCCTCTGTTTTTCTGATGTTACCATATGATGCTGTGACGTCATACTGTACATAAGATGGTGCACTGACAGAAAGTGTTTTACCCTGTGTCTTACCCCATGTGACCTGCCACTGTCTGACCCTGTGTGACCTGCCACTGTCTGACCCTGTGTGACCTGTCACTGTGCTGACCCCATGTGACCTGCCACTGTGTCTGACCCTGTGTGACCTGCTGCTGTCTGACCCCATGTGACCTGCCACTGTGTCTGACCTGTGACCTGCCGCTGTGTCTGACCTGTGTGACCTGCTGTTGTGTCTGATCCCATGTGACCTGCTGCTGTGTCTGATCCCATGTGACCTGCTGCTGTGTCTGACCCGTTTGACCTGTTGCTGTGTCTGACCTGTGTGACCTGCCGCTGTGTCTGATCCCATGTGACCTGCTGCTGTGTCTGACCCTGGTTGTTGTATGCTGGTTGTTGTACTGTATGTTGGTGTGGTCGTGCCATGACCTGAGTGAGCCCCCCCCCCCCCTTGAGTTGACCGCCCCTCTCTACCCACAGGCGGTAAAGAAGCGTCTGCCCCAGTCCGAGCCGAGCTCAGCGGCCAAGCGTCCCTCGAAGGAGGCAGGCAGGGCTGGCCAGCTGACCGAGCGCAGCAAGGTGGCCGCCCGCTTCCGGCCGGCCTATTTCCCTTCCCTTCACCTGCGTTTTTGCCTGAAGCAGATCGTTCTCATTTAAATAATCTGGATGGCTGTGTTGTACGGTACCTTTTTTATTTTGCTCGGTAAAGGCTGAATAGGGACACTGTCGTGTGGTTTTGGTAACCAAAGGATGCATTTTGTCGCATTATTCGTGAAGGAAGCACATTTCGGTTTGATAATAGTTGATCAGGTTGTTGCATCTGGCTAGTCAAGGGTGGGCACAATGTCTTGTATGATACTGTTAACTGTTCCCTGCACTGCGATACGAAAATAAATGTAGAAAGCATTACACTGTCTGCGAAATAAAATCATCCAGAATACAAATCGGAATATCAAACGGAAGATTTCGTGATCAGTGTCCTAAGTATGCTGTATGGTCTGTACTCTGTACACAAATTTTCAGCGAAATCGAGATACACGGCGGACCTTCGTATGTATGACCGTCCGTATTTCGTAAGATACGAAAATCCAAGACCAAAAACATTGGATTCGTGATCAGCGCATCGGATATGGTTTGTGGAACAATTTTCAGCGAAATCGAGATACCCGGCGGACCTACGTATGTATAGGCGTAGGAACAGTGGGGAGGGGCAGCCCCCCCCCATTTTTGATTTTACCATTACGCCTATGGGCGTTGCATGGAAAGAATCGACTTCAGAATGCCTCCACCCCCCCCCCCCCAACTTGAACATAGTTCCGACGTCCCTGTTCGTATGTATAACCGTCCGTATTTCGTAAGGTACGAAACAATCCCAGACAAAAAAAAACATTGGATTCGTGATCAGCATATCGGATATGGTCAGTGTATCAATTTTCAGCGAAATCGAGATGCCTCAAATATCAAACTACATTTGGAATAAATCTGCTCCTAGTTTGACGGTGGTGTACGAAGAAGCATACGTTCAATGGTTGGTTTTGTATTCAAAGCGCCAGAATTGTCTAGAAAAAAATGTGCCATATTTTGGCAGCGTAAAGGATTTCTATATAGCTCTCTAGAGCTCAATATGACGTCATCATCCCAAATTTAAACAACTTAATTTTTATCAAGTTAAGTGTCGTTTTCGAGAAAAAACATATCACCATCGTTTTCAGCAGCACTTACTTCCTATTTTCGGGTAAAACCGGCGTATATTTGACAACTTTCAGAAAGGTGGCAATGTCCCTTTAATGCTGTATGCCTGTAACCTAACCCTGCCATCAAGTCTGATCAGGACAAAACCTATGATTTGCTTTGCTCATAGCCTTAAGTCTGATCAGGACAACACCTATGATTCACTTGTAGTCATTAAGCCTGATTGGAACGAAACAAGCAAATCTTAGGTTTTGTCCCGATCAGATGTAATGGCTATGACCAAATCTTAGGTTTCAGTCCTATCAGGCTTACGGCTACAAGCGATTCTTAGGTTTTGTCCTGATCAGACTTAATGGTGGGGTTGGGTTAGGTTAGACAGGCATATGCCATTAAGTTTCTAATCACCCTCCTAATGACGTTATCAAGCTGGCAGCACCGCCCGCCACTTGTTCAGGCTCCCAGTGTTGTAACACTGGCGAGGTGAATCACTGATACTGATAACTATTACTGAACAATCTTCTGATTTGTGAACATTCTTCCTTTGCCAGTTCATGATCTCCAACATTCTTCCTTTGCCAATTCATGATAACTTATTTCAGTCAATGTATTCAAATTGAAAATAAGAATCGACTCAGTACATCACATTCCTGTAGTCCTCATTTTCGGCACAGTCCTGTCCAGGGGACGGCCAGGACTGCTTCCTATGGGACACATGGTGATATAGTCCATGGAAGCTCCTCAACAGGAGTCTGGCACACAACTGGCCGAGAGCTAAGCCAATGAGCGTGGCGATGGACAAATGAAATAGCAGCATTAAATACCTGATGCAAACACATGCAGGTCAGACCAACAAATAAGCAAAACCAGCCTCATTTGAGGCAAAACTTATAATGCTAATACCTAACCAAGGAATTATCTGTTAGTGTATTTAGTCATAACTCACCGTCCTTCTTGCGCTTGTAGGCATACTGAAGCATCTGGTGGTCAGCATTCTGGGTGCCGAGGTGAGTGGATGCGGCCAGCATCTTCATCACGTCGGCCTCCTTCAGGGCCAACACCTCCAATCCTCCCGACATTGTAAGGTGTCAATTTGGGGTTACGATTGACAACCTGAAACACAGACACAAAGTCATTGAGGTGGCCTGTGGCCAAACTGGAAAAAACCCTGTTTCGTCTATAAATCCAGCGTAACTCGGCGATTGCGCCAAAATTTCAGTGCGGCATCCAGCGTAACTTGTCGATTGCGCCAAAATTTTTGCGCAAATTTAATTGTTATAGTAAAATAAAACAATTATTTAGTTAACGAATCATAGTCTAAAGCGTCAGCTGTTCAAGGCCACCCAATAAGGTCCCATTTCCGCTTAAGGTCCCGTTTCTGCTTGCCTAGTATCTATATTGCCTTGGTAATAATAAAGGCAATAGAGATGGGTAATAATTGGCCCTGCACTTGCTGAGAAGCGACCAGGAAGGCGTACGTTGAATATCAAACATTAATTTGACTTAAAATTTCGGTGCAGTGCAAAATTTCGGCGCAATTGTGGCAAAATTTCGGCGCATATTTTTGTGCACCCAACTTCGGCGCATGAGGGTTCGCTGGGGCATCCAGCGTAGTGCATGGATTTTTTTCCAGTCTGGGCCTGTGGTAATGCAAGAGGTGAAGATAATGACACGTCATCAGGGTGGGGTACAGTGGATGCTATCTATCTGCTGATCCCAGACGTCGCTTTCCTGAGTGGTTTGGTTTGTGGACCCTGCACTGTATCCTCTTGGGACCAAGGTGCTAATTGGAACTCTCACTCTGTTCCGGAGAATGGGGAGCCGGGCAGACCTTTTCAGAGGCCTGCCAACAGATTGAACCCCGGTTCCCGGCATAGAAGGAAAGTATCTTACCACTGTGCTGAGTTGCTCTCCCACCTTTCCCAGATTGGTTTAATACATATTCAAACAAGTTCCGAGTGACTGAAAAGCAAATAAATTGCTGATGGCATTGTACAGCAACAAGGTTGGGTATTCAATGACTTTTGGTGGGCCAGCAATGCCTTTGATTTCATGTTGGGGGAGGGGCAGGAATAATACCAAGAACTTGGACCCAGGAACCAAGCTCTGGATAACTGAAATCCTATCTGAATTTGCAACCCACTCATACCTGATCACCTATTCCTCCTTAGCAGAATGGACATATGACCATCACAAAGTGTGTGGGGGGTACAATTTTGATGTCTTCTGAGAACCCCCCATTCAAAATTTATTTGCAGCTTTGAGCTACTCTTGCCTTGGTAAACCACTTGCCACCAAAATAAATTATGTATAAAGCAAAATACAATATTTTAGGCAAAAATTTGGGGCCCATGACCCCACTTCACTCTTACTTGTATGTTCAGAAGTATCTGTCATAAGCATTCGACTAATAATCATGGACAGATCCAGAGGGTTTAACATTATGGAACACTGCAGTTTTGAAGCAAATATTTCAAACTCCACCTCCTCTCAATAACCAATTCCAAGGTCAATGGCTGTAATGCTAGTCTTCAGGTTATAGGGGAAGCCTCTATGGGTAGTGTCAACCCATTGTTATTTTATGCTAATGATTCGTTTGAGGGCACTGAATGCAAGTCATGTGGTACCTAAGACTGATTTCAACATAGATATGTATATTTAATGGAGATCCCAGCAGCAGAAACAATATAGCCACCATTTGTGAATAGTTTGTTTTTAATACAATACAATGCACTAACTAGCTGATAGTAATAAAGACATCAGCAGACATTAACAATGTGATTATATGGCCACTGCTCAATTCAAAGGCTTTCCACAAGGTTGATTAAGCTCTTTGTCAATGAAACTTGTAGTAGGATTAGCATACAAATGTGTGCACAAGTTTGCCAATGTAAACACATGGGACACACCACTCAACAGGCATTCCTACATATCACATGGCAGTTCAAAATCAAATACAGCAGTATCCCACACTGCAATATTAATAAATACAAAATGAAAATGCATAGAAAGCTTAAGTCCAATCAGTTTCACAAGTAGATTAATGATAACACAAAATTGTAAGTCCGATGAAACATCGAAGTCAGTGACACAGCGATATTCAATATTTTTTTTTCAGAGAATATATGGACCGTAAACAATCAAAATTACAACAACTAACATCTGCCTATACATTAAGACCATAAACAGCACACAATTTCCATTAAATTGCAAAATTCTTAACAGCACCTCGCAGACGCCACTGAGAGGTCCCAGGTTCACTTCAAAGAGGAAGTTCAGCGGTGCTATTTTCAGAACCTAAATTATTTTACACATGTTTTACAAATATTGTGCTTATATATTTTTGAATTGATAGAAAGTGAATCAATTCAAATGTTTTAAAAATATTTCGTCAATAACTGCATTTTTCTCTGGAACAATTAAAGAAATATATTATTTCAACCCAAAAGCAAGTGAACAAATACTGACTTAGCACCAGATGAATGGAAACATCCTCTAAAATTTTTAAAAAAAACTATAAATTCCTATCCAGCTTCTAAAAGTCTAAACATCTGAAAACATGGCTACGGTCAGGTAAGGCAACTCATATGTAGATTACTAACCCCTAGACACCGCGTACGCTTCCCGATGCTTTCGTTTTCTCTGTGAATAGGTCACGCCGTCACGCAGGGGCGTATTTAGGGGGGGGGGGGGGGTCACTGCACCATGCCCCCCCCCTGGGCACCGAATGCGCCCTCACGCACCGAAAGCGCCCTCATGCACCGATGACGCCTTCGGCGCCTTCGGTTCATTAAATGCGTCTCACATTCAGCGAAAGGCGCCGAAGGCGCCCTTCGCTGAATGTGAGGTGCGCTCCAGCTGAATGTGAGGCGCGTTTCACTGAATGTAAGGCGCGCTCCGATACATCCCTGAAGGCGCCCTCTCACATACCTCTAAAGGTGCCCTCCGATACACCGCTAAAGGCGCCCCCCCACATACTTTGAAAGGCGCCCTCCCAAATACCTTCAAAGCGCCCTCCCAAATACTTCCAGTGGCGCCCTCCGATACACCTCTGAAGGCGCCCTTCCACATACCTCCAAAGTCGCCCACCAATACGCCTTTGAAGGCGCCCTCCCACATAGTCCAAAAGCACCCTCAGATACATATATCCCAGGACCGAGGACGCCCTCCCATACATACAAAGGCGCCCTTCGCTGAATGTGAGGCCGAGCGCCTCTTGTCTCACAGAGATCTGGTGATCTGGGGCTATTTGGTAGGGCGACCTCGGAGATGTATCGGAGGGCGCCTTCAGAGGTATGTGGGAGGGCGCCTTCAGATGTATATCGGAGGGCATCCTTGGAGGCATGTGGGAGGGTGCTTTCAAAGGTGTATCGGAGGTCGCCTTTGGAGCTATGTGGGATGGAGCCTTCAGAGGTGCATCGGAGGGCGCCTTTGGAGGTATGTGAGAGGGCGCCCTCGGAAATGTATCGGAGGGTGCCTTCGGGGGTATGTATGGCGCCTTCGGAGGTGTATCGGAGGGTGCCTTTGGAGGCAGTGACGTCGCCACACAACTTTGAGGGGGGGGATAGCCAGGAGTTCGGGAGCCAGCAGAAGGGGCGTATTTAGGGGGGGGGGGTAAGGTCAGGTGCCGCCCTCAGCCCAGATACCGCCCTCAGACCAGGTGCCGCCCTCAGGTCAGGTGCCGCCCTCAAACTAGATGCTGCCTTCAGGCCAGGTGCCGCCTTCAACCCAGGTACCGGCCTCAGGCCAGGTGCCACACTCAGGCCAAGGTGCAACACTCGGGCCAGGTGCCGCCTTCAGACTAGATGTCACCCTCAGACCAGGTGTCGGCTGTCGCCCTCAGACTAGCTGACGCCCTCAGACCAGGTGCCGCCCTCAGGCCAGGTGCCGCCCTCAGGCCCAACCGCCCTCAGGCCTCTGGTCCGCGTAGTAGGGCGCCTGGAATGCCGGCAGGCCCTTCCTTCTACAGAGGCGGCTAAAGACAGCGACCTGGAGTGGCCTAGGTGCCGTCCTCAAATGAGGACGGCACCCGCAGGTTAGGTGCTGCCGGCCGCCCTCAGACCATACCAGGTGATGTCCTCAGACCAGGTGCCGCCCTCAGACAAGGTGCCACCCTCAGGTCAGGTGCCGCTGGGTGATTTTTGGAGGCTAAAGAGAACAGGAGCAGGGTGCATTTCGGGTGGAGACAGGGGTGCTTTGGACGAGCCTGTGTGCGGGGGAGGGCGGAGTTCCGCATGCCTGGGACTTCGGCAGACCGGGGAATAGGGCAGGGTTGATTTTGTGAAGCTTGGGAACGGGGTGGGTGGATTTCGGCTGGCCCGAGTGCAAAATTGGCTGTTTGCCATCCACTTCTGTAACTGGGATGTTGTGCTTTATCGCGAGGATTCCTCAGTTTTGCTCTATCCCATTCATGAATGGAAAAAAAACATGAATGCCTCTTTATTGTCATAATTTTGATTTTGGTGTCTTTTCATTTCAATTTTTGTTTTGTTTTATTTGTTCGTAAATCCTGGTCAATTCCACGAATTTCACGGTTAAAAAATATTCGAGAATATTATTAAGTGGAAAGAATAGTTAACCCTCGCCCTACGGGGGGGGGGCTCCTAAAACGACCCCCCCTGAGGTTTTTCTTGCATAACTTTTTACACATGCGGTGCATCTTGTTGAAATTTTTAGTAGCTGAGTATACAACAATTATACGTATGTTGGAAAAATTTCATTGAATTTTGTTGAGAAATTCGGGAGATAATGATTTTTGATGACTTCATGTTGGTGGAAAAACGATAAATGTTTGAAAAATCGTAGAAAATAGAGTTCTGAAACAAATTCAAAACGCAATTAATTAAAGGTATAAAATGTTATTATATTTAAAATGGCAATCTCGGTTTTTCCAAAAAAAAATTGTGTATTTTTAGCCTTAAAATGAACAAAAGCTGATTTTTTTTGTAAATAAAATAAACACAAAATCAATATTTTCAAAGATGTTAAAAAAACCGGAATATCCATGAGAGAACTGAGTATGGACAATACTCCAACCAAATTTCAAAGCAATATCTCTATTTTGGACTGAGTGATGGCTCCCCAAGTGTAAGATACTTATGACGTCGTTTTTGTTAATAACTTTCTTGGTCTTTTTTGACCAGATACGAATAAATAGTTACCTTCTCTGTATTTCTGAGACAGAGGTGGACTAGGAACATAACTTTTTATTTACATTTATCAATTTATAATTTTGAGGTTTTCTGACAGAGCAAAATCGCTGTTCTGGACGTGGTTCTGGAAGGTGAAAAAGGAAGGCGTAGGTTAATTTAAATTATCGATTTATCGTATAATTTCTTTTCATTAACTACTTTTTTTCTTCTTTTTTTCATTTACCCCGCTCAACAACACCTTTCGTTGACGGCACTGGCGGATCCAGGGGGGGGGGGGGCATCAGAGGCAAGTGCCCCTCCCCACAGGAATCTTGGTGGGGGCATTCGATACAAGTATGCGTTCCCTGCACTGAACGTGAAAAAATAATGATCTTAGGAGAAAACTTTATGAAAACGGAAGTTTTTCTCTCGAGTGATTTAATGCAATTCAAGCAGCCCCGGCGACAGCTAACTCGCGCCCCGCTGGGGGGGGGGGGGGCTATATTTTTTTTGTAGCCCGTGCCCCCTCTTCGATTTTCTCAATAACTTTGGCACAACTGCAAACATTTTTGGTGGTGGGGTCACTTGACCTGGTCTGGTGACCTGACCTGAGATGACCCGAGCATATTTTTTCTCTCTCAAAGTGTGCGCAATTGATGTCCTAACAGGTCTATCGAAACCCGGTGGCGCTGCGCGCCGCCGTTTTTTCGCTATCTTTGAAAAACCTGAGGGGGGAGGGGGGGGGGAGGGGGGGGGGGTCGGAAATCAACCCCCCCCCCCTGCAGTGCGCGGGTTAAACACCATGATAGATATGAACGTGAAACTTTCAGTTCCTTATGCTGCATCAATTAAACGTCTTCTTACCAAATTTAAATGACATTAATGCAGCGTTTTGGGAGATAATGACGTTTTAATTACTTCATGTCATGCCATTTTTGGTAGAAAAACGATAAATGTTTGACAAATCGTAGAAAATAGAGTTATATAGAAAATTGCAAATAAAAAACGTCAAAAGACAGGAAGTTACACTTTCTTTAAAATGGCTATCTCGGTTTTCATTTTTTGTTTGTTTTTGACCCCCCAAAATACAAATACACTTTTTGGAAAAATTCATTTTTTTGTGAACTTCTTCAGTTCGAATACCAAAATAAGGTGACCGGCCCAAATCCGCGGAGAAAAAAATGGGGGTATTTTTTTGACACAAAAAGATGCACCCTCATGTTGGGGTTTGGCGCCCTCTTGAGGGCAGCACCAGTACGGCGCGGGTTAATTTCCTGTATGCAAGTTGCTGTCAGAGTGTACCTCAGATCTCGTCAAAACCTTTTTTTAAAACCACTTCGGTCATGTTTTTGGCTAAGGTCAATAATGAGTTCACCAGAGGTTATCACAGGTCAGATTTTCAAGTTTTAGGACTTCGCTTCCAAAACATCAAAATATATCGGGAACTATGATTCCGATAAATATATCGGGAACTAGGAACAAACGAAAAAAGCTATCGAAAGCTATTCAAATATGCAATCGCCATTGGTTCCCTCAGATTTTAGCTCATTTCAATAGTGTGGGCTTCAGACTTCAGAGGTCATCAAAGGTCAAAAAGGCTTTTTGGCAAAACAGTTTTCGAAACTAACTTTTGACCTAATACGGATAAGGCAATACTTTTGACACCACCGTGTTCGTCTCTTCAAGGCGCTTCGAATCATATTCATGTTGACCAGTTTAGACCAACTTAGAAATTTGACCTCGGGTCAAAGTCAAGTGGTGACCCAAGTAGATCATGTTGCATATTGGGAGACGTGTTTCGACGATACGAACACATTGGTGCCGGTGGCACTTATTTATCTGCATTCTTTCGAGAGTTATTGACAAAGTGTTGGTAACCTCGGCTGACCTCCGCTGACCCTGTAGGGGTCACTGAACAAAACATTAACCTGAATCACCAAGAATGGACTATGATACCATGACCCAGAAGGAATTGGACTGATATCATGCGTATCCTCGGAATAGGAAGCATTTTCATATTTCCCCATTGACTTATAATGTGGGAGGTCACGAAATTGACCCGACCTTAGGTCACCAATATAGCAACCAAATAATATATATCCGAACCGTAGGTACCTATGACCTTATAAAATCCTGTAAGTTTGAAACCGATCTGCCAAAAACTGTGGCTGTCGTACGACCGCAATTTTGTTAAATGTGGGTCACCGTGACCTAGACCTGGTGACCTGACCTGAGGTGACCCGAGGTCAATAATTGCACATAATGTGGGTAATCGATGCACGAACAGCTGAACAAAAAAAAACGCAGTTTTTCTGCTAACCCCGAAAAACCTTATGGGGTGTCTAAACGCCCGCCCCCCGGCATGGCGCGGGTTAAATATCTTTCGAATATATTTTTTCTGAATTTATTTTTCGGCGCTTTTTCGGCGCTCCTAGTTCTCGAGGCAACACGTTTTTTAAGGACACCCATATATGACCAACTGACATTTGGTGACATTGGTGACATCAATATTGATCTGACAAGGATCACGTTCGGTATTTGGAAAATGGAAAATCATCCCCGATAATTTTCCGTCGCCGGAGAGAATCGTGGAAAATGTCCGGAGCAGGGTCGCTTAGAAATTATCCCTTCGTCGTAGCCAGCTGACGACTGCCGCTGTGTACACCGGCGGCCATTTGCTTTCTTTTAACTTGAGTGTTTGCACATGTTGTGTTCTCAAAGTAATTCCTGTTGATTTTAAGGTCGGCTAATACCAATTTCACACCTGAGTTGAGTTAAATACGTGTTTTACAGCGCACACAAAAAGCCGATGGAAAGTCGAAAGCCGATATCCTTGCAGATACCGAACGCTCTGCATAGCGACAATGGAACACTATCCCCGACAGAGTAGATGCCGAACGCGAGAAGGGAAAATTATCGTCGATAATTTTCCAGCGGAAAATATCCAAATAAAAACATTTTCCAGATACCGAACGCACGCTTGAATGGATGCACGGATGCACATTGGCGCATTACGTCACGGACCGCAGACAGTCGTGGTGTGCAAGATGACAATATAAAATACAAATTAATTTTTCATTTGTGAAAAATACATCCGAATTTTCCTCTGATAAAAAATACAACCAGACAGGGGCCCACCGAGCCGCCTTAGAGGGGCCCCGCAATTCATAAGGGGGAGGGGCACGTAGGTCAGTGTGTCCCCCTTGTATGCGCCTCTGGTATGAGGAACACTTCGCATCTTATTTTATATACTTTTTTATCCTTAGAACTTCGACCCGTTACACATTTTCGCGATAACTTTTGCTTTCTATATTTTCGCGGTGGGCCCCTTCGGAGGAAAATAACAAATGCAAACTTTCGCTTTTCATTTGTAAAAAATACATCCGGAATTTTGAGAGAGAAAAAATTATTAAAAAAATACAACCGTACAGGGCCCCACCAGACATATATACAACCAGACAGGGGCCTCATAGGGGTCCCGAATTTCGAAAGGGAACACAGGCCCGCGTCCCCCCTTGCGTGCGCCTCTGGGCCGTTCGGATGAAAATATTCAATGTAAAATGTTGACTTTCAATTGTAAAAAATAAATCCGGATTTGTATTAAAAAATGCAACCAAACAGGGGCCCAAGACCCCAAGGGGCCGCCTCAGAGGGGCCCCGCATTTCGTAAGGGAGAGGGGCACGTGTGACAGTGTGTCCCCCTTGTGTGCGCTTCTGGTACGAGGCACACTTCGTGTCATATTTTATATATTTATATTTTTTCTCCTTAGAGCTTCGACTCGTTACACATTTTCGCGATAACTTCGCTTTCTATATTTTCGCGGTTTCTATATTTTCGCGGTGCTTCGAATGAAAATAACAAATGCAAACTTTCACTTTTCATTTGTAAGATATACATCTGGATTTGTGTTACTTTTGTATTAAAAAAAATACAACTGGACAGGGCCCACCGGGCAGCCTCATAGGGCCCCACATTTCGTAAGGGGGCACGAGCTCGTGTGCCCCCTTTTGTGCGCCTCTGGGCGCTTCGGATGAAAATATAAAAGGTAAAACTTTTACTTTCATTTGTAAAATACATCCGGATTTTTATATAAAAAAAAATACAACCAAACAATTGCCTCAGCCCCCGCGGGGCCGCCACAAAGGGGCCCCGCATTTTGTAAGGGGGGGGGGGACACGGGCCCGTGTGCCCCCTTGTGTGCGCCTCTGCTTGCAGATACCGAACACTCTGTGGAACGATAATTTTCCAACTGAAAATTCTCCCCGACAGAGTAGATGCCGAACGCGCGAATGGGAAATTATCGGCTAATAATTATCCAGCGGAGAATATCCAAAGGAAACCAATTTCCAGATACCAAACGCACGCTGGAATAAATTCACGGATGCACATTGGCGCATTACGTCAAGGGCCGAGGATAGTCGTGATGTGCTAAGATGGAAATATAAAATAAAAACTCACTTCATTTGTGGAAAAAATACATTCAAATTTTCTTCTTATAAAAATAAAACCGGACAGGGGCCCCACCATTAGAGGGACCCCGCATTTCATAAGGGGAGGCACGTGGGCCAGTGTGTCCCCCTTGTGTGCGCGTCTGGTATGAGGCACACTTCATGTCTTATTTTGTATATTGATATA
>JAXIVJ010010938.1:0-45412 GCA_036785665.1 Chirona hameri | reverse complement strand
AAAAATGAAGCAATTTCGTCAACAACAAAAAATCGAGATATAGTAAATTTAGTGACGTCACTACACACGATTTTGACAAAAAATCAGCTAAACTTTGCCAGGCCGTACAAATGCCACATTTGAAGCAAAATGCAATCGAAAAACGCTAAAAGGTAGCAAATTGCAAGGGCTACAAACCATCTATCTGAAAATGTAGAAAATTTTGGTTTTTTATCCCAAAAATTTACAAAATATTTTTGTTTTAAATGCCCACAAAATCAAATTTTTCAAAGATATTAAAAAAGAACAGAATATATGTCAGATAGCCACATATGGGCAACAGCTACGATGCCAAATTACAAAATTATATCATCTTTTTTTAGTGACTTATGGCATATAAATTATGGGTAAATCATGACGTCATATTTTGCAATCGTGTTTTTTTAAGCTTTTATTGACCAGATACAGACAAATAAATGCCAGCACTGTATTTCTGATACAAAACTGATATAGAAACATTTCTTTCTCATTTAGATTTATCAATTTCAAATTTTGACCTTCAGTGATCTGAACTTGACCTGAACGTGACACTAACTTCACGTAAATGAAGTCAGGTGGTAAAATGACTATCACTAATCGAGTTATACGTGTAAAAGCATCCATAAAACATGTGCTGCATGACTTTCGTAGATAGTTTGTGTATAGTGACCTTTTGTGACCTGACCTTGCTTGACCTTGATCTTTTCCGACAATCTGACTTTAGCTCATGTGGGATGTGTATCATACCATTGACAGCACTTTGGGTGATCATGGGCGCAATCAAAGGCTATGGATGGCACGTATGGTCCATAAACTCGAATACCTCGATTTTGACGTTTGACTTGACCGTGACCTGACATGTGACCTTAATTTGAAGTTTTAAGTGTGCGTTAGGCTTATCTCATTGAGCGCTTTCGAATGCCGCCTTGCGTGTTCCGCTGCGATCATTGGTTCTGAAGATACCAGCCCCCCCCCCCCCTCCCCAGTGAGTCGTGTTACAGAAAATACCCCAGTGACTGCTTAGTTAACCCGGCAGTCACTGGGGTATATTCTGTAACACGACTCACTTGGGGGGAGGGACTTTTTACCCCCCCCCCCCCTGGTATCTTCAGAACCAATGATCGCAGCGAGACGCGCAAGGCGGCATTCGAAAGCGCTCAATGAAATAAACCTAACGCAAGCTTAAAAAAAATCAAATTAAGGTCACATGTCTGGTCACGGTCAAGTAAAACGTCAAAATCGAGCTATTTGAGTTTATTGACAATACTTGTCATCCATGGCCTTCGATTGCGCCTATAATCAACCAAAGTGCTGTCAAAGGTATGATACATATCCCACATGAGCTAAAGTGAGATTGTTGGAAAAGATCAAGGTCAGGGGGTCAGGTCACAAAAGGTCACCACACACAAAATATCTACGAAAGTCATGCAGCACATGTTTCATGGATGCTTTTACGCGTAGAATTCGATAGTGGTAGTCATTGTACCACCTGACTTCATTTACGTGAAGTTGGTGTCAAGTTCAGGTCAAGTTCAGGTGGTCACTGAAGGTCAAAATTTGAAATTGATAAATAGAAATGAAAAAGCATGTTTCTATATCAGTTTTATCTAACAAAAACAGTGCTGGCATTTATTTGTCTGTATCCGGTCAATAAAACCCAAAAAAAACGCAATTTCAAAAGATGACGTCATGATTTACCCATACTTTATATGCCATGACAGTCAAAAAAGGTGATATCATTTTGAAATTTGGTATGGTAGTTGCCTATATGTTGTTATCTGACATATATTCCGTTTTTTTCAATATCTTTGAAATATTTGATTTTGTGAGCTTTTTCAAAAACATATTTTATTTTTTTTATTTGGGGTCAAAAACAAAAGTTTCGAAATTTCGAGATAGCTGGTTTGTAGCCCTTGCAATTTTCTACCTTTTAGCGTTTTTCGATTGCATTTTACTTTAAATGCGGCATTTGTTCGGCATGGCAAAGTTTAGCCGATTTTAGTGTCAAAATCGTGTTTAGTGACGTCACTAAATTCACTATATCTCGAAAAATTTCTGACGAAATTTTTACATTTTGTTCAAAAGGTGTGAAAATGATGTCCGGAAAGGTACTGCAAGTTTGGCGTCGATATCTGCATTAGTTATTGAGATATTCCTAATATTCCCAAGGGGGGGGGGGGCTAAAAAAGCCCCCCAGTGACTCGCGGGTTAAAGGGAATGTTTCACCTTTGTATTGGTTTTGAACTGAAATGGCCATTATCTTTGGCCGTTATTGAAATGTTGAAAATACTAAGGTCATTTTCCCCAAAACTTAGCCGTTTTTAAGCAATTTAATTTATCATTTGCAAAATTGGGTCTAGGCTAGTGCCGCTGCTGATTGGCTGGCAACCACTTTGCCAGCCAATCCCACTTTGTCAGCCAATCAGCGTCGGTCTATAGCTCAATAATGACGTCATCATCCCACAATTATAACCTTAATTTGCATAAAGTTGAGTGACTTTTCGAGATAAAAAATATCACCATCGTTTTCAGCATCACTTACTTCATATTTTCGACTACAACCAGCGTATATTTGACAACTTTGAGAAAGGTGAAACATTCCCTTTAACCACAAAATATCACGTTTGCCTGCTTTTTCAGTGAACATTATGTATCGTCAAAGGAGATGAAGGTTTGTTTCAGTTTGTTTTTCTGTTTCTCTGTTTCAGTCTGTTTCGCAGTCTGTTTCGCAGCTGTCTGCCACTCTTCCTGTCCGCCTTGTCATGGCATTGCCTACTCCTCAGTGTACCGGTGACCGTCCGTAACCGGTGACCGTCCGTAACCGGTGACCGTCCGTACCGGTGACCGTCCTTAACCGGTGACCGTCCGTAACCGGTGACCGTCCGTACCGGTGACCGTCCGTAACCGGTGACCGTCCGTACCGGTGACCGTCCGTACCGGTGACCGTCCGTAACCGGTGACCGTCCGTAACCGGTGACCGTCCGTAACCGGTGACCGTCCGTAACCGGTGACCGTCCGTACCGGTGACCGTCCGTAACCGGTGACCGTCCGTAACCGGTGACCGTCCGTAACCGGTGACCGTCCGTAACCGGTGACCGTCCGTAACCGGTGACCGTCCGTAACCGGTGACCGTCCGTACCGGTGACCGCCCGTAACCGGTGACCGCCCGTACCGGTGACCGTCCGTAACCGGTAACCGTCCGTACCGGTGACCGTCCGTACCGGTGACCGTCCGTACCGGTGACCGTCCGTACCGGTGACGTCCGTAACCGGTGACCGTCCGTACCGGTGACCGTCCGTAACCGGTGACCGTCCGTAACCGGTGACCGTCCGTAACCGGTGACCGTGTGTCTGCTATGCAAGGTGTCGGCTCTAGTGTACCGGTGACCGTCCGTAACGGGTGACCGCCCGTAACCGGTGGCCGCCCGTAACCGGTGACCGTGTGTCTGTGGTGCAGGGTATCGGCTCTCGGCTGCTGCGTCAGATGGGCTATGTGGTCGGCACCGGACTGGGGCCGCAGGCAGACGGAAAGGTAGAGCCGGTGGAGGCGAGGGTCTACCCGGCTGGACGCTCACTCGGTGAGTACCAGCGGTCAGACCAGACCAGACCAAACCAGACCAAACCAGACCAAACCAGACCAAACCAGACCAAACCAGACCAAACCAGACCAAACCAGACCAAACCAGACCAGACCAAACCAGACCAAACCAGACCAAACCAGACCAAACCAGACCAGACCAGACCAGACCAGACCAGACCAGACCAGTCCAGTCCAGTCCAGTCCAGTCCAGTCCTGTCCAGACCAGACCAGTCCAGTCCAGTCCAGTCCAGTCCAGTCCAGACCAGACCAGTCCAGTCCAGTCCAGTCCAGTCCAGACCAGACCAGACCAGTCCAGTTCTGTCCTGTCCAGTCCAGTTCAGGCCAGTCCAGACCTGTCCAGTCCAGTCCAGTCCAGTCCAGTCCAGTCCAGTCCCGACCAGACCAGACCAGACCAGACCAGACCAGACCAGACCAGACCAGACCAGACCAGACCAGACCAGACCAGTCCAGTCCAGTCCAGTCCAGACCAGACCAGACCAGACCAGACCAGACCAGTCCTGTCCAGTCCAGTCCAGTCCAGTCCAGTCCAGTCCAGTCCAGTCCAGACCAGACCAGACCAGACCAGTCCAGTCCAGTCCAGTCCAGTCCAGTCCAGTCCAGCCCAACCCAGCCCAGCCCAGCCCAACCCAGCCCAGCCCACTCCAGCCCAGATTAATATAAACCAGACCAATCCAGGCGATTCCTTTGCTGTCTAGTTCAGTCCAGTCTAGTCCAGTTTATCTCAATCCAGTCCAGTCTAGTCCAGTTTATCCCAATCCAGTCCAGTCTAGCCCAGTTTATCCCAGTCCAGGCTAGTCTAGTCCAGTATATCCCAATCCAGGCTAGTCTAGTCCAGTATATCCCAATCCAGTCCAGTCTAGTCCAGTTTATCCCAATACAATCCAGTCTAGCCCAGTTTATCCCAGTCCAGGCTAGTCTAGTCCAGTTTAGCCCAGTCCAGTCCAGACTGGTGACTGCCGGTGTGTTACTGCTTGACCTCGTCTCTGACGCACGATGCTTTAACCCTATTTGTAACGGGGGGTGGCGGATTCCCCCCCCCCCCCCCCTCCCCCTCAAGCTTTTCGCAGATATCTCCGGAACGGCTAAGAGCGGGCCCATGAAATTTTGGGACTTTTCCAAAAATAGAATTCCACATATGGAGTGAAAATTTCGAGTTCTTAACCTGAACAGAGGCGGTTCCAGGACCCGGTTTTTGGAGGGTTCTTCGGCGACATTTGGCGATAATACGGAAATGCGATCTTCACGGCTTCTTCCTAACTGCCTCAAGCATGAAGGAGTTACATCGGTTTACGGTGATGAAAAAGTGAAAATTAGTTGATGTTAATGAACTATCATACAAATGGCATGGCAGAGGCAGTTTCAGGGACTTGAAAAGGAGAGGTTTCCAGGAAGTATGCAACGCTTGAGCAGTCAATAGAGCGATGTAAGGGGAATGTATAGCTACCAAGATGTAAAAGACAGCTTCTCCTTCCATTATTTGCATAATGTATTACATATAGAGTTGCAGGGGCATGTTCAGGCACAGGAAAAGGTGGGTGACTGGCATGGTGATGACGATATGCCAGCGATAACGGCGCAATAGACGGTTAGTTTGTAATTATATATGTACATATGAGACCAGGAGAGGGAATGAAGTCATCTTTTGCAGAGGCGCGCTCAGGAATGGAAGAAAGGGGTCATATTATTGCAAGGAAACTAAGATGCATGGGCCTACAATGACAACATACTGCAGTTTTCGGATGAAACACGCACCAGAGGGTATTCTACGATCGATTATAAGATAATAGGCGAGTTCAGGTAGGGTTGAAAGGAAGGTAAGTAATGTGAATTGAAGTGTTAAGTGAAATAGTCACTGTTGACTAGTGAGTATCATAATAGTGGAGAATATACCTATCAAAAGGTCTTGCGCCTCCCCAGTTTGGATCCTGGATACGCCTATGATGAAGTACAACATGCAAAAAGGAACTATCTACGATCAGTAACTTATTTATATTGCTGGGCAGCAACTTGCCTGCAGTTAATATTTGCTCTATTTTGCCTCCCTTTTTCACTAACCTGGCACCGCCTATGAGAAAAAAAATGTGTTATAACGGTGTTGTCTAATGTCACAATAACGCACCATTTAATTCATATAAAAATAAAAATAAATGGTTTTATTACACATTTACTTCACCCCCATATTGAGTGACCTGAAAACGCCTATGATTTTTGAATTTTGTGCCATATATATCTATATCACCATATATCAATATATCATATGTATCGCCATATATCAATATCCAATTCAATATCTATCGATCCCCATTAGTTGCGTTAAAATCGGTTGATACCCATGACAGCTGTGTTGGATCACAAATACCTCTAACATTGGTAGTTTTTACCCCCTGCTGCCCCCTATAAAATTTAGGATTTGTATTTTTTAGGAATGTAGATCGTGTTGAGGGGAATCAAACGCCGTTTGATTTTTGCAAATCGGACGGGTGGATCTCGAGATCTCCGGGGGGGGGGGACAACTAATACAAATAGAGGTAGCCAGGAGCCTGTTACAAATAGGGCTAAATTGTGGCTTGCTTTTGTTTCTGGTTGAGACTGTTTTCTAGCTGCCGTCCTGTGTATCGTGTGCGTCTGTTTTCTAGCTGCCGTCCTGTGTATCGTGTGCGTCTGTTTCCTAGCTGCCGTCCTGTGTATCGTGTGCGTCTGTTTTCTAGCTGCCGTCCTGTGTATCGTGTGCGTCTGTTTTCTAGCTGCCGTCCTGTGTATCGTGTGCGTCTGTTTTCTAGCTGCCGTCCTGTGTATCGTGTGCGTCTGTTTTCTAGCTGCCGTCCTGTGTATCGTGTGCGTCTGTTTTCTAACTGCCGTCCTGTGTATCGTGTGCGTCTGTTTTCTAGCTGCCGTCCTGTGTGTCGTGTGCGTCTGTTTTCTAGCTGCCGTCCTGTGTATCGTGTGCGTCTGTTTTCTAGCTGCCGTCCTGTGTATCGTGTGCGTCTGTTTTCTAGCTGCCGTCCTGTGTATCGTGTGCGTCTGTTTCCTAGCTGCCGTCCTGTGTATCGTGTGCGTCTGTTTTCTAGCTGCCGTCCTGTGTATCGTGTGCGTCTGTTTTCTAGCTGCCGTCCTGTGTATCGTGTGCGTCTGTTTTCTAGCTGCCGTCCTGTGTATCGTGTGCGTCTGTTTTCTAGCTGCCGTCCTGTGTATCGTGTGCGTCTGTTTTCTAACTGCCGTCCTGTGTATCGTGTGCGTCTGTTTTCTAGCTGCCGTCCTGTGTGTCGTGTGCGTCTGTTTTCTAGCTGCCGTCCTGTGTATCGTGTGCGTCTGTTTTCTAGCTGCCGTCCTGTGTATCGTGTGCGTCTGTTTTCTAGCTGCCGTCCTGTGTATCGTGTGCGTCTGTTTTCTAGCTGCCGTCCTGTGTATCGTGTGCGTCTGTTTTCTAGCTGCCGTCCTGTGTATCGTGTGCGTCTGTTTTCTAGCTGCCGTCCTGTGTATCGTGTGCGTCTGTTTTCTAGCTGCCGTCCTGTGTATCGTGTGCGTCTGTTTCCTAGCTGCCGTCCTGTGTATCGTGTGCGTCTGTTTTCTAACTGCCGTCCTGTGTATCGTGTGCGTCTGTTTTCTAGCTGCCGTCCTGTGTATCGTGTGCGTCTGTTTTCTAGCTGCCGTCCTGTGTGTCGTGTGCGTCTGTTTTCTAACTGCCGTCCTGTGTATCGTGTGCGTCTGTTTTCTAGCTGCCGTCCTGTGTATCGTGTGCGTCTGTTTTCTAGCTGCCGTCCTGTGTATCGTGTGCGTCTGTTTTCTAGCTGCCGTCCTGTGTATCGTGTGCGTCTGTTTTCTAACTGCCGTCCTGTGTATCGTGTGCGTCTGTTTTCTAGCTGCCGTCCTGTGTATCGTGTGCGTCTGTTTTCTAGCTGCCGGCCTGTGTATCGTGTGCGTCTGTTTTCTAGCTGCCGTCCTGTGTATCGTGTGCGTCTGTTTTCTAGCTGCCGGCCTGTGTATCGTGTGCGTCTGTTTTCTAGCTGCCGTCCTGTGTATCGTGTGCGTCTGTTTTCTAGCTGCCGTCCTGTGTATCGTGTGCGTCTGTTTTCTAGCTGCCGTCCTGTGTATCGTGTGCGTCTGTTTTCTAACTGCCGTCCTGTGTATCGTGTGCGTCTGTTTTCTAGCTGCCGTCCTGTGTATCGTGTGCGTCTGTTTTCTAGCTGCCGTCCTGTGTATCGTGTGCGTCTGTTTTCTAACTGCCGTCCTGTGTATCGTGTGCGTCTGTTTTCTAGCTGCCGTCCTGTGTATCGTGTGCGTCTGTTTTCTAGCTGCCGTCCTGTGTATCGTGTGCGTCTGTTTTCTAGCTGCCGTCCTGTGTATCGTGTGCGTCTGTTTTCTAGCTGCCGTCCTGTGTATCGTGTGCGTCTGTTTTCTAGCTGCCGTCCTGTGTATCGTGTGCGTCTGTTTTCTAGCTGCCGTCCTGTGTATCGTGTGCGTCTGTTTTCTAACTGCCGTCCTGTGTATCGTGTGCGTCTGTTTTCTAACTGCCGTCCTGTGTATCGTGTGCGTCTGTTTTCTAGCTGCCGTCCTGTGTATCGTGTGCGTCTGTTTTCTAGCTGCCGTCCTGTGTATCGTGTGCGTCTGTTTTCTAGCTGCCGTCCTGTGTATCGTGTGCGTCTGTTTTCTAACTGCCGTCCTGTGTATCGTGTGCGTCTGTTTTCTAGCTGCCGTCCTGTGTATCGTGTGCGTCTGTTTTCTAACTGCCGTCCTGTGTATCGTGTGCGTCTGTTTTCTAGCTGCCGTCCTGTGTATCGTGTGCGTCTGTTTTCTAGCTGCCGTCCTGTGTATCGTGTGCGTCTGTTTTCTAGCTGCCGTCCTGTGTATCGTGTGCGTCTGTTTTCTAGCTGCCGTCCTGTGTATCGTGTGCGTCTGTTTTCTATCTGCCGTCCTGTGTATCGTGTGCGTCTGTTTTCTAACTGCCGTCCTGTGTATCGTGTGCGTCTGTTTTCTAGCTGCCGTCCTGTGTATCGTGTGCGTCTGTTTTCTAACTGCCGTCCTGTGTATCGTGTGCGTCTGTTTTCTAGCTGCCGTCCTGTGTATCGTGTGCGTCTGTTTTCTAGCTGCCGTCCTGTGTATCGTGTGCGTCTGTTTTCTAGCTGCCGTCCTGTGTATCGTGTGCGTCTGTTTTCTAGCTGCCGGCCTGTGTATCGTGTGCGTCTGTTTTCTAGCTGCCGTCCTGTGTATCGTGTGCGTCTGTTTTCTAGCTGCCGTCCTGTGTATCGTGTGCGTCTGTTTTCTAGCTGCCGTCCTGTGTATCGTGTGCGTCTGTTTTCTAGCTGCCGTCCTGTGTATCGTGTGCGTCTGTTTTCTAGCTGCCGTCCTGTGTATCGTGTGCGTCTGTTTTCTAGCTGCCGTCCTGTGTATCGTGTGCGTCTGTTTTCTAACTGCCGTCCTGTGTATCGTGTGCGTCTGTTTTCTAGCTGCCGTCCTGTGTATCGTGTGCGTCTGTTTTCTAGCTGCCGTCCTGTGTATCGTGTGCGTCTGTTTTCTAGCTGCCGTCCTGTGTATCGTGTGCGTCTGTTTTCTAGCTGCCGTCCTGTGTATCGTGTGCGTCTGTTTTCTAACTGCCGTCCTGTGTATCGTGTGCGTCTGTTTTCTAACTGCCGTCCTGTGTATCGTGTGCGTCTGTTTTCTAGCTGCCGTCCTGTGTATCGTGTGCGTCTGTTTTCTAACTGCCGTCCTGTGTATCGTGTGCGTCTGTTTTCTAGCTGCCGTCCTGTGTATCGTGTGCGTCTGTTTTCTAGCTGCCGTCCTGTGTATCGTGTGCGTCTGTTTTCTAGCTGCCGTCCTGTGTATCGTGTGCGTCTGTTTTCTAGCTGCCGGCCTGTGTATCGTGTGCGTCTGTTTTCTAGCTGCCGTCCTGTGTATCGTGTGCGTCTGTTTTCTAGCTGCCGTCCTGTGTATCGTGTGCGTCTGTTTTCTAGCTGCCGTCCTGTGTATCGTGTGCGTCTGTTTTCTAGCTGCCGTCCTGTGTATCGTGTGCGTCTGTTTTCTAGCTGCCGTCCTGTGTATCGTGTGCGTCTGTTTTCTAGCTGCCGTCCTGTGTATCGTGTGCGTCTGTTTTCTAGCTGCCGTCCTGTGTATCGTGTGCGTCTGTTTTCTAGCTGCCGTCCTGTGTATCGTGTGCGTCTGTTTTCTAGCTGCCGTCCTGTGTATCGTGTGCGTCTGTTTTCTAGCTGCCGTCCTGTGTATCGTGTGCGTCTGTTTTCTAGCTGCCGGCCTGTGTATCGTGTGCGTCTGTTTTCTAGCTGCCGTCCTGTGTATCGTGTGCGTCTGTTTTCTAGCTGCCGTCCTGTGTATCGTGTGCGTCTGTTTTCTAGCTGCCGGCCTGTGTATCGTGTGCGTCTGTTTTCTAGCTGCCGTCCTGTGTATCGTGTGCGTCTGTTTTCTAGCTGCCGTCCTGTGTATCGTGTGCGTCTGTTTTCTAACTGCCGTCCTGTGTATCGTGTGCGTCTGTTTTCTAGCTGCCGTCCTGTGTATCGTGTGCGTCTGTTTTCTAGCTGCCGTCCTGTGTATCGTGTGCGTCTGTTTTCTAGCTGCCGTCCTGTGTATCGTGTGCGTCTGTTTTCTAGCTGCCGTCCTGTGTATCGTGTGCGTCTGTTTTCTAACTGCCGTCCTGTGTATCGTGTGCGTCTGTTTTCTAGCTGCCGGCCTGTGTATCGTGTGCGTCTGTTTTCTAGCTGCCGTCCTGTGTATCGTGTGCGTCTGTTTTCTAGCTGCCGTCCTGTGTATCGTGTGCGTCTGTTTTCTAGATGCCGTCCTGTGTATCGTGTGCGTCTGTTTTCTAGCTGCCGTCCTGTGTATCGTGTGCGTCTGTTTTCTAGCTGCCGTCCTGTGTATCGTGTGCGTCTGTTTTCTAGCTGCCGTCCTGTGTATCGTGTGCGTCTGTTTTCTAGCTGCCGTCCTGTGTATCGTGTGCGTCTGTTTTCTAACTGCCGTCCTGTGTATCGTGTGCGTCTGTTTTCTAGCTGCCGTCCTGTGTATCGTGTGCGTCTGTTTTCTAACTGCCGTCCTGTGTATCGTGTGCGTCTGTTTTCTAACTGCCGTCCTGTGTATCGTGTGCGTCTGTTTTCTAACTGCCGTCCTGTGTATCGTGTGCGTCTGTTTTCTAGCTGCCGTCCTGTGTATCGTGTGCGTCTGTTTTCTAGCTGCCGTCCTGTGTATCGTGTGCGTCTGTTTTCTAGCTGCCGTCCTGTGTATCGTGTGCGTCTGTTTTCTAGCTGCCGTCCTGTGTATCGTGTGCGTCTGTTTTCTAACTGCCGTCCTGTGTATCGTGTGCGTCTGTTTTCTAACTGCCGTCCTGTGTATCGTGTGCGTCTGTTTTTGTGATTTTGGTTTGAGGTTGCTATAGTTTAACAGGATAGAGAGTGGGACTTTGAATCGCGAATAATTTTTAAAATATGCACAAATTATAACCCATAGTCCGACGTTACAAAATCTCCGTCTTGTGAGAGGTGCACACAGTTGTATTTCGTTTATTCCAGTTGTTCTGCTATCGCATCCATGATCCAAGTATCCTGATTTGCGGCCGACCGCCTTTGGAACCCTATGTGTCACCCGCGCGCCCACCGAATTCGTCACGATCCTGAACTCCTAGTTTCGACTTGTTTCACGGTAGCCAGAAACTTGAGCCCAGCGTATATTAAAGAGTATGGTTCGATCGCCTCAGCCAGGTGTCTCAAGAACAAAAAAAAACTGACCAGAACTAGTAGTTCCTGCAGCAAAAGTCACCCAATATCGGTGAGGTATAGGATCCTTCAGATAATATCGAGTCTTCATGAAGTAGCGTATTCGTCATATTCACCACCCCACCCATACTTATTCACCATTCAGGCCGGAGAAAATGTGCAGCTATCGGAGCTGACAAGACAGCTTAATGCCCGCCAATGCCGGCTGATATCGACTCGCTCAAGCTCATTCAATCTGTAATGACGTCCTAATGGGACTCTATTGGACTCAGATGATTAATTTTAGCGGCGACCTCCCCGAGGGACTTGGGGAATCCAGTCTATCCTGGCAAAACGTCAGCTGGGTAATGGAGCGTATCCTGTGTTCACTGCATCCTGCTGTGGCGAGGCGTCGTTCTTTAGCCTGTCGCTATAGCAGCTGTCGGGGAGACCACTAAGGCGGTGATGACGTCATAAGTCTGGCGGCCCAGCGAATGACTGCATGTGGTGAAGGTCAGAGTCGTGTAACCGGCGACGGTCAGGGCCTCTAGCTGCGGTCCAAAGTCAGGTCCCAAGTGTTATGCTGACTTATCTAAACCTCGTCTCTCGAGGAAAGATCAGGCGTCAGTGAGAAATGTTCATTAAAAGAGATAGCGTATACCGTTTTAGCTTTCAATCTCCGTATCCGCAATAGTGTTTCGACTCCGATCTACCCCATTAAACCAATGTAAATAGTTGCATCGGTGTTCTCTGGAACTATGTGGAACTAAACTTTCAGGTCTGCGGGGCTCTGTGTTTCAATCTCTACTCAATATGTGCCAAGAACCGGACAACTTGCGGCAGTTCAAAAGTCCAGGGATGAAATTAGTTTCATAATTGCTAGTTGGAAAGTTTGTGGGAAGTCCTTCATGCTTCTTCGTATGCATTGCATTAGCTATTAAACTGATTTTAGCGTTGACAGTTGAAGAGTTTAACTTTAAGGAAAGCTTAAATCGTAATAACGAATGCCTGTATACCTAACCCTGGACGCCGTAGTACCGAGTAGTCAACTCCCCCTAAAGCCCCCCTCCCCCTTCCCCCTAAAGCCCCCCTCCCCCTCCCCCTAAATCCCAAGTCGTTACCATCATCTGTTGGTAACCCTACTCCACCTTGGGACGTGACACGCGACGAGTAGGCCGTCATGGACTCATGGGACTAGGTGCATGCAATGGCTACCAGGCTACACCGGATCAGATGCAGGCAACAAGGAATGTCTTCAGGACGATAGTGCCTGCCATGAATGATTGATGTGTAGAAACGAACGTACCTTTCCTCTGTCTTCTTTGGTGGTGTGTGGTTAAATATAGAAATTCTCGATATATGGCCCATAGAGCTTTTCTTGCCGAAGCTAACGATATGAATACATTTTATGTGGATTGCTTATGTGCCTCAGAAAGTGGAAACGGAAATATATCTTCAAGCTGGTGTTCCATATCCTCGTTGAATTGGGAAGATTCCATCTTCAAAAGGGTCGAAAATGTGTAACTTGCGCCATTCAATAGCCTTCTCATTTTGCTATTTGTTTTTGCTTGCGCTCAATTTTTGTCAGGGAGGCACGATCAACAACCAATTTACGTCATCTAATTAACACTGGCCCTCTGATTGGCCAGTGTTACTTTACTTTTACGCCCTCCAGAGGCTCGGAATTGCAGTGTTGTTCTCGTAAGTTATCAATGAATCGTTGGTTGCGACATCGGTGGGCGGTTTTAGCGTTTTGCGACAACACGACTGTTGGGTCATATATTTATTGCCAGGCTGTAACATCGATTAAAAAATTAAATTCTTAATGCCGATTTTCAGCCTAGAAGGAAAAATTATTGACCATGCTTGCCTTCCCCTGGCCATATACCACTGAGACCACGATGTGACCACCCATGTCTGCCTGGCTCTCATCAGACCACTGTATGGCGCTGCGGGAGGGCTCGGCGGTGGCCGGCCAGCCCTGTCTCCTGACCGTGGAGAAGCGACTGGAGAAGGACCAGCTCCGACAGCAGAAGATCGGAGAGCGAGCCTACCAGCGCAGCAAGGCGCAGAACGCCATGTTTGACGTCATCAACCGGGTGATGGGCACCGCAGAAGGTGAGATCTTCGCGGGGGTGGAGGAATGGATCGTCTCGGGAGAGAGAAGCAAAATCCTTTCGATGAATTATATTGATGGTAGTCAATCGCTGTTGCCTCAAGTCGCTAGAGGTGCTAGGGCTCAGTTCATCACGCGCGCATCCGGTTGGTGACGGGAACCTTTCGAACGGCCGCGTAGCCGTTAGCCAATCTCCTGGTGGAGGCCGACCGATGAGCCACCACTGCAGGCAAGGTGAGGGCAAGGTGTATGATATGCCATACAAATCGCGCGTTTCCACCTTTCTGACATTCCATCATTATTTTTCGATCTCATATCTCATATTTCATATGGACGCCATGTGACCTTCGTTGTCGGAGCGCCCTTCAACGCCAATCATCATCATCATCATCATATCAGATAAATCCTGCATGGGTGGCGTGACTCCGTTCCTGCTCACCTGTGTGTGGGAGATGCCTTCGCCGACCTAGTGAAATTTCCAAGGACTTCGTCGTAAAAGTGTGACGTGTACTGGTGATTCCGAGCGTGACGTTGGCTTAATGGTGTGCCTTTACATGAATCAGCCACGCAGTTAGTTTCAGTTATTAGGCCCAATTAGTTACAGTGATCTTAGGAATGTAATTTCGTGTGATTGATCTACAAAATGTTCGCCTTTATTTATTTATTTTGAATCTGGTAGGTTTTCAGCTGGGCTGGGTGGAGGATGTAGTCTCTGATTTTCACGAGCTGTGCTAAATGTCTATTCTTGTGTCGTGTATGTGAATGATGTGTTATTTCGATAGCAATACATCTGATGAAGGGCTGTGCCCGAATGCAAATGTAAAACAAAGTATAATTTTTTTACTTTGGTACATTCAAGGAGAAGGTCGATTAAACAAACATTAACAAATCAGCTACGCAGTTTGTTTCTCCCAAAATCCATGTCGGTTTTCAGTTTGCAACCAATTACACCCATGTTGTCAGCTTTACGGTTATTTGATGACAACTCGAACGAAAATGTAATATTGGCCGGCTCGGCGGACTGAGTGCGTTTTAGCAATGAACCCATCCTCTACTCGATCATACTGCCACCTGGTGAGCCGCGGCCGATCGGCAACTAACTGGCGAACAGGAAATCGTCGAATCAGGCGTAGGCAGTGTTTACATTTTCGTAAAAATGGGTGGAAAATACCACCTATCAAAAATGATTTATCATCTTTAAATTATTGTTTTCTCTTTTTTTCTCATCTCATTTTTCTCATCAATCATTGCTATTGTTGTGTTTGTTAAATGTTCTGCCTGAGTTTCAAAGCATGACTTCTTTGACCTAGAAAACAACTTTCTTCAGACGATCCTGTCCAAATCCACAAGCAAGCTATCCATTAATCACCATCCTGGATCCTGCATCACACGGAACTAAATATAAACATCGTACAAATGATCATGCTGAACCATGCACATGCCCTGTTAATGACAATGACCACATCTCTGAATTGATGATGATTGGTGTTTAAGGGCGATCCAACAACAAAGGCTACATGAATTGCAATTGCATCATCTCTGAATTGCTAAATGACGATGGATATTAATTGAGCGTCGTGTCCTGAAAATGATTGGTAGGCTAACTTTATGCTAAATGCTAACTTTATAGATTGTAAGGTCATTCTTACCATGCAACGCCATAGGCCTAATGTTAAAATGTAAGATTATTGGTACGGCCCTGACCCTACCAGGCCTATAGAAAACGGCACCCATGGAAAGAAAGCTATGATGCTCAGCATTTCAATACTGATACAACACTGCCTGGTTTCTCTCTTGGACCAAGATCAAACAAGCAATAAAATACAATTGACAGTAACCTGGCAAGGCACCTATCTGCCATAACCAGCGGAAATTAAGTCTAGAAGCATTACATCCCTCCCAGAGCCTCCCAAATACATTTTACATTACGGCAGCAGACACGCCACATTGCATATTGTTTCGAAACAGTTGCGCATCATATGTCTATAAAATCATCCCGCAGCAAAATTCCTCCGAAGGATGAGAAAATCCACCCAACGCCACCCAAATGCCACCCAACAAAACTCTTCAATATTATGCTCATTACGAGTCGTAGCAAAATAAATACCACTCCAGTAAATTCTTCAGTGTTTTCCGAGCCTATACAGTAGTTGTCAGCAAAAAAAAACATTATGTCTAGTTGCTTAAATTAATGCCTCAGAATGCCTTGCAATGACGGCCGATTTCAAGCGAACCTGAGTGCAACACCTTCTGTTACAAAGTCGTGGTTTTCAAATTACTACAGGGATAAGTTTGGGTCAAAGTTTGATGAATACGTAAGAATGGTTCATTATCTCATCTATAGCGTTCACAGTACTTCGAATTCAAGAGAATATTGGACCGTTTTTTGCATCGCCGTGCACCTCTCCGAGAATGGCTTCAACGCAAACATTTGGGTGGGCTGCACACCCTACTGAAACCTTCTTAAATTCTCTCCTAAACCGAATTATTTTCACTAAATGAAACATTCGATTGTTCGCCGATCTTTTCTGAATAAGTCATTTTTTTTTTGTTAACAGAAAACTAGTTTTTTTGAAGAAGTTAATCATTGTTTTATGCAGCCATGCGAGAAGGATGAGAATTGAGATGAGACAAAAAGTGGAGTATTCTATTTACCGTAGGGCAACATTCGGTATCCGGTATTATCGTACCGTTTCGAGTTGCGTGGCTGGGCCTTGGTCTTTCAACTTGTTGACATCTGACTTGGTTGGTTGCTGTTTGATGATATGGTATTTGGTGAAGTGTTACGTTGATTTCACCCAGGTGTGTGTCAGCTTGCCCTAGGGTAGTTCTAAGCAAGAGCTCCGCCACGTTCCGAAAGTTGGGGTTGGGGGGGGGGGGCGGAGTCATTCTGAAGTCGATTCTTTCCATACAACGCCCATAGGCGTAATGTTAGAAGTCCAAAAAATGGGGGGGGGGACACGTCCCCCCCCCCCCCCCCCCCCCCCTGTGGCGGAGCTCCTGGTTGTAAGAGATACCACCAATACCGGCTGTTAGTTTAGATAATTGAAATGCTTTCTTGAACCAATTTAATTTGGAACTGGGAATGGTATAAAGGTGGAGCTTTTTAGAAAAAGTTGGTGGGGCAAAATGTCATATTGTCTGGCTGTTTGGCATGGTTGAGGCGAGAAATGACCATTTTAATGCCAAGAAACCTTCAAATCTGACAAAAGTTGGTGGGGCAAAACACAAAGTTGGTGGGGCAGTTGCCCCACCATTTGAATAGGAAACTCCACCCGTGATATAGGCATAGGCTTTTTTGCAGCCTTTAGGTTAAGGTTCAACGTGTTTCCTATTGCACACCATAGTGACCAAGTCACCATGCGACAATTAATTATGTTTCTCATAGGCATTGGCGGATCCAGAACGATGTTTTTTTTTGTTGGGGGGGGGGGGCAAATTCCAAAAAGTCTCACACAATTCTGAAAACTCATCGGACTTCGAACGCAAGCGCGACAGTTACCAACACTCAGGTTATACCTGACTTGTGTGACATTTTTTTTCCATAACAATGGATGAAGATTAGCAAGTTGGGTAGTTATTTTCCCGCATTGAATATTATGTGGTCAAAATTCCCATTCTCTTTGAAAATCATCATTTTCCATGCGAATTTTCTCATCCTTCAAAAGTAATTATTTAATCGGCACACCTAACCAAGAAGTATTTTTAAACACTGGGCGTAGGTGTTAGCGTAGACGTAAACGCCACGCCTACGCTAACAACTACGCCAGATATTTATTGAACCTAATGTATTGATGTCATCACAGTTTTGATTGCGGTTCCTATAGATACGGTTATGCTGTCTTTAACCCTCGCCCTACGGGGGACCTTTTCTCACTTTCGCCCTACGGGGGTCCTAAAAAGACCCCCTGCTGTTAACTTCCAAACCAAGCAACATAGAGCAATGCGGTAAGAACCAGCATGTTGCCTGTCATGAGAGGAATCTAACCGTATGCGATTTTTAGGTTTCAGGTCAACGGGTGACCTTCCAGGTCAAGTGAATGACCTAAGATCGACCACGTCCAAAAATAGCGATTTTGCCCTGTCCGTCGTCATTACCAAAGTTTTTAGTATAAAACGATTTGGTTAGCGTCAAAATGTTGGCCGTTGCATTTTAGCTATCTGGCAATATATCGATTTTTTTTGTCTGGGCCAGTTAATGACCTCTTAGAAGTCACTGAAATCGTCACCATAGATGAGAATTGCTATGCGTTTTGCGTTACAGCATATGTACAGGGCGCTTAGTATAACTTCCGAACGCAGAGAGATAAAGAGACACTGTAAAAAGTAACTTGTTGCCAGTCATAAGGACAATCCAAAGGCATCCCATTTAGAGTATCTAGGTCAACTGGTGACCTTTGGGGTCTGAAATGACCTTGACGAAAAGGTCATAAGTCACGATATCATACTCCTATACACTTTAAAATTGTATAGGATACGTATAATTGTTGTAAACTCAGCTACTGAAAATTGCAACAAGATCGCCGCATGTGTAAACAGTTATTCAAGAAAACCCTCAAGGGGGGGGGGGCTCGTTTTAGGACCCCCCCCCCCTTCCTTTCCCGTAGGACGATGGTTAAAGCACATTTCTTCTTTGGTAGATGCACGTTTCTATTGATTTTTATCATGTGTCCGCCCATACATCGTCCACCAGGTTCCATTTGGTTCAAATGTCGAACTGCATGCTGATTGGCTGATGAATAATGCTACATCACTGTATTTGGTGATGACGTGAACGTGAGGTTTACTTTACCTGTTTGCCGTGAACGTGAGACCACATTTGTTGCCCTAAGTACAAAAATTAAATCAGTGTTATCATTTTAATTGATAACGTTTTATTTCCATTTGCATTGTAATTAAGTCCACTAAAAACGATAACAAACAGTCCTTTTGCCATGTCAACATCCTTTAAGTCGTTTTTCAAAAGTTTTTTCGATCAATTATTTAGGATAGCCCTCCACAAAGTAGCGCATTCATTTATGTTAATAGGCACCATTTACCTATTGATCGGCACCAGACCTATTGGCAAGTAAAAATACGTGGTAGTTGCTAATACAGAACGAGCAAATGGTACCAAAATAGGCCGCCCACGTAGAGCGTATACTGGTTTCTGAGTGATGGAATGAGCGTCACACTGCTGTAAATATCCTCCCTCCCGCCCAGCACCGTGAATACATCTCGGTCGCCTTGAAAGTGTAATGGCCATCGACCGACTGGGTTGCTGCGCCATGCTATGCATGAGTCAAACGCATAGGCCGCTCGGCAGGCGTACTGGCATCCGATCCCTCTGGGAGGCGAGTATCGCTGTGGGACCACCCACAGTGCAACGCTGCTTCTACCAATATCATCGCCTCCCTGGGGTGGATCAGTGGAGCGCTGCTTCCTACCAATAGCATCGCCTCCCTGGGGTGGATCAGTGGAGCGCTGCTTCCTACCAATATCATCGCCTCCCTGGGGTGGATCAGTGGAGCGCTGCTTCCTACCAATACCATCGCCTCCCTGGGGTGGATCAGTGGAGCGCTGCTTCCTACCAATATCATCGCCTCCCTGGGGTGGATCAGTGGAGCGCTGCTTCCTACCAATTATCATCGCCTCCCTGGGGTGGATCAGTGGAGCGCTGCTTCCTACCAATATCATCGCCTCCCCTGGGTGGATCAGTGGAGCGCTGCTTCCTACCAATAGCATCGCCTCCCTGGGGTGGATCAGTGGAGCGCTGCTTCCTACCAATATCATCGCCTCCTGGGGTGGATCAGTGGAGCGCTGCTTCCTACCAATATCATCGCCTCCCTGGGGTGGATCAGTGGAGCGCTGCTTCCTACCAATATCATCGCCTCCCTGGGGTGGATCAGTGGAGCGCTGCTTCCTACCAATAGCATCGCCTCCCTGGGGTGGATCAGTGGAGCGCTGCTTCCTACCAATATCATCGCCTCCCTGGGGTGGATCAGTGGAGCGCTGCTTCCTACCAATATCATCGCCTCCCTGGGGTGGATCAGTGGAGCGCTGCTTCCTACCAATATCATCGCCTCCCTGGGGTGGATCAGTGGAGCGCTGCTTCCTACCAATATCATCGCCTCCCTGGGGTGGATCAGTGGAGCGCTGCTTCCTACCAATATCATCGCCTCCCTGGGGTGGATCAGTGGAGCGCTGCTTCCTACCAATATCATCGCCTCCTGGGGTGGATCAGTGGAGCGCTGCTTCTACCAATACATCGCCTCCCTGGGGTGGATCAGTATCTGCTCCCGTCAGAGACTGACCCGTCACGACCCCGTCAGGGACCCCGTCAGGGACCCCGTCAGGGACTGACCCGTTGCAGCATGTGTCGGAATGTGGTGTCTACTTGTGGTGTAGTGACCGTGTTTGTGTCACATACTGTCACACACGCGCGTGCGTGCGTGCATGTATGCACGCACGCACGCACGCACGCACGTACGCACCACGCACGCACGCACGCACGCACTCACGCACGCACGCACGCACGCACGCACGCACGCACGCACGCACGCACGCACGCACGCACGCACGCACGGCACGCACACACACACACACACACACACACACACACACACACACACACACACACACACACACATCGCGTGTGCCCGACGTGTCGCTGTTGACGTCCTGGAGGATCCTTCACGGTCGATGATCGTGTGGTTCACAGTGGCCCGTGGCTGGGTTGGCGGTGCTGGGCGAGGCGGGGCGGTCGGTCTGCCCTCTGGAATGTACTGGGCGGGCGGGCGGGCGGGGCGGGGCGGGTCGGTCGGTCTGCCCTCTGGAATGTACTGGGTGGGCGGTGTAATACAGGTCGGCGCCGAACGTGGGCACTATTCAGGCGGGGCCGCCCGGCGCCCGGCCCCTGCAGACCTGAGTGGCGACTGTAGTCCGGGTGCGGCTCGATACTGGAGGAATGCAGCGCTGCGACGCATCGGCGACGCGTGGGCCGCATCGGCGACGCGTGGGCCGCGTCGTCGGGTGTGTAAATGTCAGGGTTGTCTGCAACAACGGGCGGCGGCGACCCTATGTAGACGAGGCGATCGCCTGACCGCTCTTAGCCACTGTCCGGAGCCGATCCACTGCACGGCGGCTTGCCGCGACGTTCAGAAATGCCGCTCCACTCTAACAGCGGGGCTCCGCGGCTTTCAGTGGTATCGTTCCACTGATGACGCGGTTCACCGAGGCTTTCAGAAGCACCGCCGGCCGGCGGCGGAGTTGTAATGGAAGCTCTCGTCATGCATCACGTCGTCAGTCGGCGTCGTCAATCTCATGTTGTGGTGGCTGCTTCAGCTGAAGTTGACGGCCAATACGTCACCGGATAATTGCTTCTAGTGGACTGGATTGAACAAAAATGCGACGAGGGCCAGTTCCAAACGAGTTACAGGGGAAGTGCTGGTAGTGTTTCGTGGAATGGTTCAGCTTGTGAACAGCGGTTCTTGCTACCGTCTTTGGACAAATGTTACTCGAAATGGATAAGCCATTGCTAACTTCTGTTTCGTGGAAGGGGGGTTGAAGGGACAAATGGGGCGAGGAAGAGGATAGATAGTGCGATTTGACGCTGGTCTCATTAACCCGCGCCGTGCCGGGGGGAGGGGAGCGTTTAGACGCCCCCGACGCCCCCCCCCCCCCAAGGTTTTTCGAGGATAGCGGAAAAACGGCGGCGCTGCGCGCTGCCAAATTTTGCCATAGATGTTGGGGCATCAATTACCCACATTGTGTGAAATCCTTGACCTCGGTTCATCTCAGGTCAGGTCACCAGGCCAGATCACGTGACCCACCTCCAAAAACGTCTGCGGTCGTACCACAGCCACAGTGTTTGTCCGATCGATTTCAAACTTACAGGATTTCATAAGGTCATAGGCACCTACAATTTGAATATCTCAGATTGTATATATCGGTGACCTAAGGTCGGGTCAATTTCGTGACCTCCCCGGCACAGGGTCCTAGGATTGCTTTGGAGCTTGGATGCGGAATGGAAAATTATGGCTAAAAATAAGCATAAAGAGTGGAACATTCAACCAAAAGCCATTGTATTCGGCTTTGCCAATGTCCAATTGCCCGCTCACCATAATTAGTTATTACCTATGCCAATTTTGACCTGTCTTTCCCTGTCTTGTCCTATCATTACATCCATAAATCAATATCGAGTTCAAATTATCCAATACATTTTAGAATAAGGAGTGGAAAATTAAGAGGAAAACTGGGGGAAAAGAGTGGAAAAATAGTATACATAGGGTGTCGTTTTCCACCCAAATTTCCCAGTGCTAGGACACTGCCCCGGCCCGGCATGATAAGTCAATGAGGAAATATCCAAATGCTTCCTATTCCGAGGATACGCATGATATCAGTCCAATTCCTTCTGGATCATGTTATCAATGCCTATTATTGATGACCCAGATGCAATTTGTCTTTAGTGACCCCTACACGGTCAGCCGAGGTCATCTGAGGTCACCAACACTTGTGTTCAATAACTCTCGACAGAATGAAGATAAAGAAGTGAAACCGGCACCAATGTGTGTGTCTCGTCGAGATACGTATCTCAATATGCAGCATGACCTACTTGGACCACCCATTGACCGTGACTTAAGTCAAATTTCTAAGTTGACCTAAGCCGGTCAAAATTAATATGATTTGAAGCGCCTTGACGAGACGAACACGATGGCGTCAAAATAGTTTCCTTATCTTCATTAGGTAAAAAGTTATTTGCGAACAACTTTATGGAAAAAAAGTTGTTTACGATGACCTCTTGAGCCTAAACTATTGACCTGAGCTAAAAACGTGTGGACACCAATGGGGATTGCATATTTCAAGAGCTTTCTATTGTTTTTCTGTTTGTTCTTAGCTAGCATAGTTCCCGGGATATTTGGGGGTTTCTGGAGCGATGTCCTTTAAGTGGGGGAATCTGACCTTCGATGACCTCTGGTGCCTTCAATAGTGACCTCAATAGTGACCTGAGCCAAAAATGAACGAACTAGTTTCAAAGTGATTTTTGACGAGCTTTCGAACGGTGTTTTCATTTTTTGTCTACGTCCCATAGGAGCAGAGTTCGAGGGGTTGACCCTCCCCCCTCGGGCATGGCGAAGGTGGCGCCCACGGCGCGGGTTAAATGGCAGTGAGCCCAGCATTTATGTTTCCCCGGCCGGCCGACAGAACTCGTCTCCGTGACCGCAGGTCGCCGACAGATAGGTATTCAATATTTCCAAAAGCGGTTAATATTCGCAAGGTGTGACTGGAGCTGACTGACGATGCAGTTACGACCGCTTCCATAGAATTATGCAATTATCGCGTGTTTGTCCAGCCATTTTGGACATATACCCGGCAAACATAAGTTCATGGGAGTTCTTTAGCAAGCTGTGGGACGAATTTAATGTAGACCATTCCCTGAGATGGACGTCCATTTATTTCCTCCAAACCAGTCCATTGAAATGACCAGCGTGCGTTTACCTCGGGAGCGTCACGTTCTCGTCGCGTTTCGTCCGTCTGAAATAGCAGCGTCATTTTAGGAAGCGCTTGACAGAATGTGTGAGATTGATGTCCTGTCTCGCGAGGTCATTTAAATTCCTCAGACCAAGCTGACTGTAAATTGGTTCAGTGTTTGGGGCTGCTGTGAGGACAGGGCTGTTTTCCCACTGCTGCGCAAAGCGAGTGTTAAACCTTGTTCCGGTTTCGGGGAATCTGTTTCGTTTGTTTGTTTGTTTGTTTGTTTGTTTGTTTGTTTGTTTGTTTGTTTGTTTGTTTGTTTGTTTGTTTGTTTGTTTGTTTGTTTGTTTGTTTGTTTGTTTGTTTGTTTGTTTGTTTGTTTGTTTGTTTGTTTGTTTGTTTGTTTGTTTGTTTGTTTGTTTGTTTGTTTGTTTGTTTGTTTGTTTGTTTGTTTGTTTGTTTGTTTGTTTGTTTGTTTGTTTGTTTTGCTGGCGTGTATGCGTGCGTGCTTGCATGCGCTTATGAATACCACGAGTGACGAAGGTGCCAGCCACCGAAGAGATATGAGGATTATTTCTGATAGCATATGCCGGCAGGTGACAAAGATTTCTACTTCGGCATATTGTCTAGTAACAACAGTTGTTTATTCAAGCTCATAGCGGCGTTAGGTGTTTTACTATTTATCAAAGAATGCTCGAAATCTGGCTTCGTATACTGCTAAAATCCGATGAATTGTAAAATAGAAATATCGGTATCTGGTGGTAGGTGCTCATTGCTCAATCCCCAATAAAGCATCATTTTAATCACATTATATTGCAGAATAGCGTCATTAGCCGATCGTAACGCCGGTCAGTTGCCCCACAAACTCTGAACATACCTCTTCTCCGACCTGCCTGGCGCCAGCCTCATCCTATCTACCTACCGCAGCGGATCGACTATTTCATCACTAGCATCCCAATCTCCTGAGAAAACACAGCCGACTGCAGCACGCCACTCCGCTGCCTCCCTTCCCCACGTCACTCCGCTGCCTCCCTTCCCCACGTCACTCCGCTGCCTCCCTTCCCAGCCACCGGCGCCTGCCATCTGTCTGCCCGTCCGGCTCACTCCCATTCCTGCCGGCCGGCTCCCTCCCTTCCCAGACACCTGCGCCTGCCATCTGTCTGCCCGTCCTGCTCACTCCCATTCCTGTCGGCTAGCTCCCTCCCATTCCTGTCGGCCAGCTCCCTCCCATTCCTGCCGGCCTGCTCACTCCCATTCCTGCCGGCCGGCTCCCTCCCATTCCTGCCGGCCGGCTCCCTCCCATTCCTGCCGGCCAGCTCCCTCCCATTCCTGCCGGCCGGCTCCCTCCCATTCCTGCCGGCCGGCTCCCTCCCATTCCTGTCGGCCAGCTCCCTCTCATTCCTGTCAGCCGGCTCCCTCCCATTCCTGCCGGCCGGCTCCTTCCCATTCCTGTCGGCCTGCTCCCTCCCTCCCATCCCTCCACCAACTCCAGTACCTCCTCGGCCTGCTCCCTCCCTCCCATCCCTCCACCAACTCCAGCACCTCCCCGGCCTGCTCCCTCCCTCCCATCCCTCCACCAACTCCAGCACCTCCCCGGCCTGCTCCCTCCCTCCCATCCCTCCACCAACTCCAGCACCTCCCCGGCCTGCTCCCTCCCTCCCATCCCTCCACCAACTCCAGCACCTCCCCGGCCTGCTCCCTCCCTCCCATCCCTCCACCAACTCCAGCACCTCCCCGGCCTGCTCCCTCCCTCCCATCCCTCCACCAACTCCAGCACCTCCCCGGCCTGCTCCCTCCCTCCCATCCCTCCACCAACTCCAGCACCTCCCCGGCCTGCTCCCTCCCTCCCATCCCTCCACCAACTCCAGCACCTCCCCGGCCTGCTCCCTCCCTCCCATCCCTACACCAACTCCAGCACCTCCCCGGCCTGCTCCCTCCCTCCCATCCCTCCACCAACTCCAGCACCTCCCCGGCCTGCTCCCTCCCTCCCATCCCTACACCAACTCCAGCACCTCCCCGGCCTGCTCCCTCCCTCCCATCCCTCCACCAACTCCAGCACCTCCCCGGCCTGCTCCCTCCCTCCCATCCCTACACCAACTCCAGCACCTCCCCGGCCTGCTCCCTCCCTCCCATCCCTACACCAACTCCAGCACCTCCCTGTCCTGCCCTGTTTTGCACACTGGCGTCGCTGCCCGCCCTGTTTGACTCCTGCGGCGCGCGGTGGGTCACCTTCCTGGGGAGTCCCGCACGGTCCGCTGCTCTCCCTAATGACGGCATTACCGTTTGTGTGTGTGTTTGTGTCGCGAGCCGCGCCGTGGGGTGTTGTGGCTGGCGGCAGGCCAAACCGGACGGCGCGCGACACGGTATGGGGTGCGCAGTTTTGACCAGGTGCGGCTAGGTGGGTCGTTACAGTGGCCTCAGGTACGGCTTTGATGGGTGAAGCCACAGTGGCCTCAGGTACGGCTTTGATGGGTGAAGCCACAGTGGCATCAGGTACGGCTTTGATGGGTGGAGCCACAGTGGCCTCAGGTACGGCTTTGATGGGTGAAGCCACAGTGGCCTCAGGTACGGCTTTGATGGGTGGAGCCACAGTGGCCTCAGGTACGGCTTTGATGGGTGAAGTCACAGTGGCCTCAGGTACGGCTTTGATGGGTGAAGCCACGGTGGCCTCAGGTACGGCTTTGATGGGTGAAGCCACAGTGGCCTCAGGTACGGCTGTGATGGGTGAAGTCACAGTGGCCTCAGGTACGGCTTTGATGGGTGAAGTCACAGTGGCCTCAGGTACGGCTTTGATGGGTGAAGCCACAGTGGCCTCAGGTACGGCTGTGATGGGTGAAGCCGGTGATACCGTTTAACCTGCGAGTTATTTGGGGTTATTTTGCGCACTTGCGTTGCATATTTCTCATCTCCTAAAACACCGAATGTGTCAAATTGAAATTACATTACATTTGCCCACAGCATAACGAGTCAGTTAAAGGATGTTCGTTCTCAATGTTGTACCAATATACGAGTTTACAAATCGAATATGTCCAAGCCGAAACCGGCATAATACGGTTTATTTCCGTCTGCTCTTTCCAGAAGGATTACAGCTACCAACCGCGGCTTCCGTCGCCTTTAAATTAGTGTTGGGTCTTTAATAAGTTTAACGTTTGTTTAAGTAATCACAATGATCACACAGGGCACGATGCAGACTCGGAAGGTACTCCTTACATCCTACTTGGATTCCAAGCACGTCATTGGATTTTCGGCCACGCGGCCATATTCGTGTGCATGTCAATGTCAGCGCCTTCATTTCCTGTAATAGTACAGTGTCCTGGGCCCAAAGTACCAGTGTTGATGGCATATCCGTTTTCCAGGAATTGCTAAGACTAAAACAACCCAATCATATCTGCAATAATGAGATGGTCGGAAACGATGTCCTGTGCCCCCGCAGACTGATGTCTGGTGTTATGCAGTGCACCCGCAGACTGATGTCTGGTATTATGCAGTGCACCCGCAGACTGATGTCTGGTATTATGCAGTGCACCCGCAGACTGATGTCTGGTGTTATGCAGTGCACCCGCAGACTGATGTCTGGTGTTATGCAGTGCACCCGCAGACTGATGTCTGGTATTATGCAGTGCCCCCGCAGACTGATGTCTGGTGTTATGCAGTGCACCCGCAGACTGATGTCTGGTATTATGCAGTGCACCCGCAGACTGATGTCTGGTATTATGCAGTGCACCCGCAGACTGATGTCTGGTGTTATGCAGTGCACCCGCAGACTGATGTCTGGTGTTATGCAGTGCACCCGCAGACTGATGTCTGGTGTTATGCAGTGCACCCGCAGACTGATGTCTGGTGTTATGCAGTGCACCCGCAGACTGATGTCTGGTGTTATGCAGTGCCCCCTCAGACTGATGTCTGGTATTATGCAGTGCACCCGCAGACTGATGTCTAGTATTATGCAGTGCACCCGCAGACTGATGTCTGGTGTTATGCAGTGCACCCGCAGACTGATGTCTGGTATTATGCAGTGCCCCCTCAGACTGATGTCTGGTATTATGCAGTGCACCCGCAGACTGATGTCTAGTATTATGCAGTGCACCCGCAGACTGATGTCTGGTGTTATGCAGTGCACCCGCAGACTGATGTCTGGTATTATGCAGTGCACCCGCAGACTGATGTCTGGTGTTATGCAGTGCACCCGCAGACTGATGTCTGGTGTTATGCAGTGCACCCGCAGACTGATGTCTGGTGTTATGCAGTGCACCCGCAGACTGATGTCTGGTGTTATGCAGTGCACCCGCAGACTGATGTCTGGTATTATGCAGTGCACCCGCAGACTGATGTCTGGTGTTATGCAGTGCACCCGCAGACTGATGTCTGGTGTTATGCAGTGCACCCGCAGACTGATGTCTGGTATTATGCAGTGCACCCGCAGACTGATGTCTGGTGTTATGCAGTGCCCCCTCAGACTGATGTCTGGTATTATGCAGTGCACCCGCAGACTGATGTCTAGTATTATGCAGTGCACCCGCAGACTGATGTCTGGTGTTATGCAGTGCACCCGCAGACTGATGTCTGGTATTATGCAGTGCACCCGCAGACTGATGTCTGGTATTATGCAGTGCACCCGCAGACTGATGTCTGGTGTTATGCAGTGCACCCGCAGACTGATGTCTGGTATTATGCAGTGCACCCGCAGACTGATGTCTGGTATTATGCAGTGCCCCCGCAGACTGATGTCTGGTATTATGCAGTGCCCCCGCAGACTGATGTCTGGTATTATGCAGTGCACCCGCAGACTGATGTCTGGTGTTATGCAGTGCACCCGCAGACTGATGTCTGGTATTATGCAGTGCACCCGCAGACTGATGTCTGGTGTTATGCAGTGCACCCGCAGACTGATGTCTGGTATTATGCAGTGCACCCGCAGACTGATGTCTGGTATTATGCAGTGACAATCCCATTCGATTATGCATATTGCAACGTCTGCAATTTAGCCAATGTCTCTGGAATTGAATGGAAATGGAAGCCAAATGGAAAGCCCGAGCACAGCCCTAGGTTCCGTGTTAATAACCGAACTAACTGTTTGACCTCGTAGCCACTTGTGGCCGTAACATTAGGTCACCAACAGATCAGAAAGGTACTCAGAAGTGTCATTCGCAGAAATTAAACCAATTGATATATCAATTATTCATCTAATTGGGTTGTTTTGTGCCAAAAAAAAACATACTTGAGACCTTCATAAATCATAGCATTGACAAACGCCATAGACAGACGCCACTATGCCCCCCCCCCCCCCCCCCCCCCCCCATGTCAAGACTAGTTTTCCTTCCACTGAATTTTAAGGCCTATGTAATGATGTTCGACATTTTAATATCAGTCCAATAGATTCGAAGATCCGAGGTCAAAATAGCCCCCAGCATCGGTTAAGTTGTGGACTTTGTAGCAACAAGTTTTGGGAGAAATGAAGCTCATTTCATCGTCTATCTCATCTCATCGTCTTCATTTCACTGTGACGGTGTTATTCATGTTGCAGGGTGGCCATATTTTGGGAACACCCAATGACGTCACCTGCTGGCTGTTAAGTTTCTCATTGTGAATAATGCGGTTTCAACGGATCATGTCTTACATATACCCTGTCACTACCGTGTCGGATGGATTTGAAGAACAGAACCCACTATGGTATTCATCTAACGGAAGCCTGCGACTTCCGGTTCGATGTGTTCTGTGTGTCGGTGTACCTGCTGCAGTGCTACAGTCGCCGAGAAGTAACCCTCTGTCCCTCTGTACCGACCGTTACCGACTCGGTGTGCTCAGTGTGTTCTGTGTGTCGGTGTACCTGCTGCAGTGCTACAGTCGCCCAGAAGTAACCCTCTGTCCCTCTGTACCGACCGTTACCGACTCGGTGTGCTCAGTGTGTTCTGTGTGTCGGTGTACCTGCTGCAGTGCTACAGTCGCCCAGAAGTAACCCTCTGTCCCTCTGTACCGACCGTTACCGACTCGTCCTCAGTGTGTTCTGTGTGTCGGTGTATGCAATGTTTCGGAATGTCGGTGATACTAACGTGCCCCCCCCCCCCTTCCCTCCCTCCCTATCCCCAGATGACGAGGTCACTCGGCCGTCCCGTCCCGCCCCGGTGAAGAGCGTCTCTCGAGCGGAGCTCAACCTGCGTGACCTGCGGGTCGGCGAGCTGATCCGGGTCGCAGAGCGCCAGGTGTCGCGCCTGGAGGCTGGCTGTCGGCGGAACGGGGCCGGGGCGGCAGGAGCCGACCTGCGCTCCCGTCTGGCCGACCAGAGAACACTGCTGAGCAGCCTGCGGGCGCAGGAGGCGAGTATACAGGCAGAGAAGGGACAGAGGACGGCGAGTAAACGGCTGGATGTGTTCTGAGGTGGAGAGAGGGGGGTTTGACTGGTTAAAAGGGGTTGTTAGTTGATGAGGCTGATGCGCTGCGGATGAGCGTATAATTGTGTGGACAGTGATGCAATGGGTTGTCTTGTGCCGTAATGCTGTTATGTGATAGTGGCACGTTTTGATAGGGATTTGAAGCCGGTGTCCCAACTCCCAACTGACCAAGTGTTTGAACTATGTCCGCCGCAAAGTATAAAGTCCATGGATATAGGTCAGTGTTTGTGGACACACGTATTTAGTCAATTTTCGGAAACTGATTATTCTATGTAATTCATGCGTTTTAACTAACCAGAAAGACCATGGGGTTGGGGACAGATATTAGGTTTCATGCTTGAAAAGAACTCGTAATTAACCAACATTCTTGATTTTGCTTTTGACGTCACAACCTAGTGATTTTTGGCGGCGCTTGCGTCGCTTCCGACCTGGGTGTGTTTAAGGTCATAAAACAACGGTGGTGGACATTGTAGGTTAGGGAAAATATGATTGAGATAGAGCTATTAGTATCACTTTGAGGTAGATTACTCTTGAGTTCCTGACCAATATGGGACAATGATAAAATGATGTGTTTTTATTTGTATGAAGTTTCCGCCATGCAACCACTTGTTAACCCGCGCCGTGCCGGTGCTCGGCGCCACCTTCGCCGTGCACGGGGGTGTGGGGCGTCTAAAAGCCCCCCCTCCCTTCTAACTCGGCTCCTATAGGGAGTAGACGGAATCCAAACACACCGTTCGATAGCTCGTCAAAAATAATGTCCAAACTATTTCGGTCATTTTTGTATTCAGGTTAATATTGAGGTCACCAGAGGTCATCAAAGGTCAACTTTTCCTTTTTTAGGACTTTAAACCCCCAAATATCTCGGGGTATATTATACATTATCTAGAAACAAGCTAGAACAATACTGTAGCTAGCAACAAAGGGAAAAGGCAATAAAAAGTTTTTGAACAATTCAATCGCCGTAAGTGTCCTCAAATTTTAGCTCAGGTCAATCGTTCAGGCTGCAGAGGTCATCAAAGGTCAAAAAAGCTATTTTTGGTAAAACTTTTTTCCGCAAATAATTGTTTACCTGATAAAGTTAAGGTAATAATTTTGACGCCATCGTGTTTGTCTCGTCAAGGCGCTTCGAATCATATTCATGTTGACCAGGTTAGGTCAACATATAAATTTGACCTCAGGTCAAGGTCAAACGTTGACCCAAGTAGGTCATGTTGCATATTGGGAAACGTGTCTCGACGAGACAAACATATTGGTGCCGGTTTCACTTATTAATTCTGTCGAGAGTTATTGACAAAAAAGAATGTCGGTGGCCTCGTATGACCTCAGCTGACCCTGTAGGGGTCATTGAACAAAAATTGCACCTGGGTCATCAATAATGGCCTATAATAACATGATCTAGTAGGAATTGGACTGATATCATGCGTATACTCGGAATAGGAAACATTTGAATATTTCCCTATTGACATAATGGGGAGGTCACGAAATTGACCCGACCTTAGGTCACCGATATAAAAGAATACAAGATATACGAATTGTAGGTACCGACCTTATGAAATCCTGTAAGTTTGAAACCGATCGGTCAAAAACTGTGGCTGTGGTACGACCGCGAATGTTTTTGGAGGTGGGGTCACGTGACCTGGCCTGGTGACCTGACCTGAGATGACCCGGGATCACAAACTTCACACAATGTGGGTAATTGATGCTCGAACACCTGTGCCAAAAAACGGCGGCGCTGCGCCCCGCCGTTTTTCCGATATCCTCGAAAAATAATTTGGGGGCGTCTAAACGCCCCCCCCCCGCACGGCGCGGGTTAAGGATTCAATTTAACGAGTAAATGTATTTATATTTAGCAAATTAAGAGATAACAAAATAACAACACAGGTAAAACATTTCACCTCACCGCATCAACACTTGTTGATAAGAGTAACAGAGTTGCATCCGCTGATGTTTAGCCTTCTTGCGTCTCAAACTATTGCGTTTATCACTTGGCGTTTTTAGACCCTAAAAGTATGATAGACTACATACACTACAACTAACAATTGACTGCAAAATACTCTTCGAAATGAACCACTCCTCAGACTTTCTGATTCGGATTCCTACATCATACAACTCTCCATTGCATTTACCTTAGAAAAGTTATGTTACCGTCACGCAGAAAATGGCGCATTTCTGTGCCATTTCTGCCGCACTTAGCAGCTAGGTTGTGACGTCACAACCTAGCCTAATGGTTTTGGATTGTATTCATTTTTGAGTTTGTGAATTTGTATTCATTTTCGTTTAAATTTAAACTATGAAGAAAAGAAAAATTGTCCAAAATATTGGTACCTTACAAAACTGTCCCCAACCCTATTGAAAATGGCGTCTTCAGTTGCGTGAATAATGAACATCCACATTTGGCGTTAGATTTGTTTTCTTTATTATCTAATCGTTATCTAATATTACACCGAGCATGAGTGTCGAGTCATAATGGACAGTGTCGGCCCGGACGTAGTTTTCACCACGTGTCGGCCCGGACGTAGTTTTCACCACATGTCGGCCCGGACGTAGTTTTCATCATGTGTCGGCCCGGACGTAGTTTTCATCATGTGTCGGCCCGGACGTAGTTTTCATCATGTGTCGGCCCGGACGTAGTTTTCATCATGTGTCGGCCCGGACGTAGTTTTCACTGAATTGTGTGTTACAGTATTAATGCTGTGGCGCCGTTGCTCCGGTTCTCGTAGGATCCGCTATATTATTAATGTTTTGTGATACCTGCAGTTACATTTTGCATTGCAATTATTCATCATCTCATCGTGTGTTAACCATCGTGTTTCCCGAAGAAACTTGCAACTGTTCGTGTCTGGTGCGAAACTTATCATACTTTTTGCATCATTTGTCATTTTTTTCATATTGTTTGATACCTCGTCGAATATAAATATAATAAAACATGGTGATTGTTGGTGATTTGTTTCTGACAAGTGACGAGTACTGTTTTTATTTATTTTTTGTATATGCGTGAAATAATAAATCACTGCCATCGATGATTTGACAGTGTTTATAAGGTTCCTCCTTATTATCGGTCACCTTTCGTAATCGTGGGCGTCATATTACAAACGGCAACAATGCGCGGGTGAAAACAACTGCGGGGACTGGTACAGGAACCATGAGATGAACGGATGTATGCAAGACGGCCTGGCGAGCGATCGACGGCCTCGTGTGACGTGCTGTCTCGTGTGACGTGCTGCCTTGTGTGACGCGCTGCCTCGTGTGACGTGCTGTCTCGTGTGACGTGCTGCCTCGTGTGACGCACTACCTCGTGTGACGTGCTGACTCGTGTGACGTGCTGCCTCGTGTGACGTGCTTCCTCGTGTGACGTGCTGCCTCGTGTGACGTGCTTCCTCGTGTGACGCGCTTCCTCGTGTGACGCGCTGTCTCGTGTGACGTGCTTCCTCGTGTGACGCGCTGCCTCGTGTGACGTGCTGCCTCGTGTGACGCGCTGCCTCGTGTGACGCGCTGCCTCGTTTGTTCAACCCTGGCCGAGACGAGGCGAGCTTGTTGTTCTGGGTTCACACCTTCACACTACGGGCCGAAAGCAGCATAGAAGTGGTGCTGCTGATGGATTGTTGTGTGATGTGTCTGCTTGTGACGGCTTGCTGAAGCCACACGAGCCAAAACTCACCTTGACCCGCTGTCTACGTGAGTCATCCGAGTGTTAACTACGTCGATCCCACAGAAGACCACTGAACGGATCATGCCGAATTTTATTGTCAACACGTACACCAACAACGCGTACAATAAATACGAGATTGTATCGTTCTCCTGATAGACCCCGCTGTAAACAATTACAAAAACTACAATCACATGTCCTCGCCTGACCTGCCGGCCCCTGTCTCCCGTCCGGCGACGTCTCCCTTCTCCCGGCCTTCCCGGTGGCGCCACTCGACGGGCCGAACCCGCTGCGGCGGCGGACTGATCTGCAGAACTAAATACGACGGTGCATCCACCGCCAGCCATGCCGCCCGACTGGGCAGCCGTGTGTGACGCAGTGAGCCGCGCCGTCCGCCGCCGACAGACAAGTGCGCCGCGATTGGCGCAGTGTAAAGCTCCGTGACGCCCTCCCGCTCCCTAGCACACCACGCCGCCAGAGATTGTCCCATGAGATTCGCACAAATACGTCATGAGATTCTCGGCCTCGCGAGATTCGGATGGAGTAATTTCCGGTGATTTGACGGGGTAATCTTCTGCACGCTCGCGCACTGATAATTGCAGGCAAAGGTCCGAGCGGTAGCAATATCGTCGAATCGTGGATTCTGTCATTTCGGCGAAACTTTGCCGGACATTTTTCTGAGCTGACAGTACGCCGGCCAGCTGAGTGAAAAGACTGGGGTCGCCGCCGGCTAGCTTTCGACTGTTCGCCCAGCTTCCTTTTCCTGGTCTATAAATTCGACTCCTTCGCTCTGGGATGTCGTGATGCGTTGACGTGACCTGATGACGTGACCTGTTCTCATGCCGTGATGCCGGGCTCGATGAGCGCATGGCTCACGGAGCGTGGGTCTCACCCGGAGCTGGGGCGGTGGCGACATCAAAGTGGGACACCGACTGGTGGGACCGCGATGCGATCGCGTGCGCTGCACATTGACAGCGGACGGCAGGCGTGCGCGGCCTTGGTGACGCGGCGATGTGCAGAACGGTTAGTGTCCGGACGGAACATCTAGCGATGACGTCATCAACCACCGAAGGCCGGGCTCGTTTTCTGATTTTAAGCGGCACCACGTGTTGCCCATTGCATCACTGTTTACCAAATAGCATAGTGATCCCGTTTGACTGGTTTGCATAAATGCATTGATTGTTTAGTTACATTGACAAATATATACCTAATCTTAAGATGTAATACTGCGAGCAATGCAATTGTCGGCCCCTGGCTCCTCTAGCTCAGTTGGGAGAGCGTTGGGCTTTTGACCTCACCCGGTGTGAAGGCCGGGTTCGAGTCGCTTCGGCGCTCGCTATTTGCCCCTGACTGGGATGGCCTGTGGTCGGTGACAGCGGTCGCACCCAAGGTCAGGTGACGTCAGAGGGCGGGGCGGGCCGCGTCCAGGTATGTCGGGTACGTAAAACTTTCGCCTCCAAATCCTGCCGGCTGTCAGGAATTGCCCGATCAGACGGTAGGGGGTCAGGGCCTGCGCAGCAAGCTCTGCTTAGCGTGGGTCCTTACCTCGGAAATCCGTCCATTCAAAAAGTTCGGACTAAATTTATATATATATCAAATGCAGTATTAACTGCACGATTCATCGCGCTTTCAAAAAATAATCCGTCATTCCATAGACCCATCCCACAATATACACTTGACTCAATACAATAAAATACCATCAGCTAGAGCCTATAAATACATAAAATATCCATCATACAAATCAAATTACTGGTGAAACAATGATGTATCATTCAAGACGTTTCGCCAAGAGCGCGATTGGAGATGAAATAACAACGAAAACTGGGTTATTGACTTGAGTGATAATTGATCTGTCTGCCGCTTCCAGCACTTGAGCACCTCCTCGTTAAGGTGGCAATGCTACTGCGAATCGGTCCCGAACCGTGTCTCGTGAACAGCACCCTTATAACACCACAGGTACGCACAAACACCGTGACAATGTGCGTGCGGTCACATGTAGCCGCCTATCGGCGACCGTGCGTGCTCCGATGGGACCCGCGGGGCCCGATGGGGCCCAGTATGGGCCGAGTGAGGTGGCTGGTGACGGTTCGTTTCAGCGGCAGTCGCTGCATCGCAGGCTGTTCGGCCCGCTCCCGAACACAGAGGTGTGTGATCAGCTGCGCTGCGTCACGGCGCTGCACCTTGCGGCCGCCTCTCCACCGCCGACCGGACAGCGTCTTACGTCATCGCTGACGTCACCAGCGGCGCGTGGTGACGTCAGCGGGCGCGGGGGTCGCGACCCGCCCGACGCTGCTATTTGCCGCGGACGAACTGCGACATGAAGTCGATCGGCAGGGGGAAGATGATGGTGGAGTTCTTCTCAGCCGATATCGAGTTCAGAGTCTGCCGAGGGAAAGACGCAGCTCAGGTTAGACTGGTGTTGGGTGCCATTGAACTGCAGCAGTTGCGACGCTCCGAACTACCACTGCACTGATGATCGACACTGAACCAAAGATTGAACCGGCTGATTCATTGTTCGACATTGTTAATCAATACAGGACGGATAGCATTGTGAGGGGATTTTCGGTCACTTGCTATCCCAGGGATCTTTCATAAATTGATTACTTATGAATCTACGTTCTTAACAAAGCGTTAGAAAATATAATTACAGCGGAAACCAGTGGCAACCCGTGTTTTCCAATCCATAAGTTATAACTACTTCTAAGAGGCAATTCTTCGAGCTATCCGTTTGAAAGCCAGAGGTCGTCAGAAAATCACAGCGTGTGTTACTAGCAAACTTAAGCGTCAGTAACATGAGTCGACCATCAGGGGACGATCGGGGTCACTGGCCTACCCTCAGTCTGAGGGGTCATTGACCCGCCGTCAGCTGGCGTGCCCGGGTAACTGACCTGCCGTCAGCTGGCGTGCCCGGGTCACTGACCTGCCGTCAGCTGGCGTGCCCGGGTCACTGACCTGCCGTCAGCTGGCGTGCCCGGGTCACTGACCTGCCGTCAGCTGGCGTGCCCGGGTCACTGACCTGTCGTCAGCTGGCGTCCCCGGGTATCTGACCTGTCGTCAGCTGGCGTGCCCGGGTGACTGACCTGCCGTCAGCTGGCGTGCCCGGGTCACTGACCCGCCGTCAGCTGGCGTGCCCGGGTCACTGACCCGCCGTCAGCTGGCGTGCCCGGGTCACTGACCTGCCGTCAGCTTGCGTGTCCGGGTCACTGACCTGCAGGTAGCGCAGCTGCAGGGCGGACGGGGAGTCCTTCATGACGTCAGCGGCCTCCTTCAGGGCTCGGGACGCCTTGCTCTCTCCCTCGGCGGCGATCACCTTGGCGCGGGCCTCCCGGGCGGCCTCGGCCTCGGCAGCCATGGCACGCTGCAGCTGCACCGGCAGACGCACGTCCTTCCTGTGAGGTCACGGGGTCAGAGCGGGGTCAGACGCGGGCCTCCCGGGCGGCCTCGGCAGCCATGGCACGCTGCAGCTGCACCGGCAGACGCACGTCCTTCCTGTGAGGTCACGGGGTCAGAGCGGGGTCAGCAGAGCAAAGGCGGATCCAGGGGGCAACGGGGCCATCCCCCAAGACTGTTAAAGGGGGTCAAACTATGTCCCCCCCCCATCAAGACGTGAAGTATAATACATGCTATTGCTATACAGTTGCTGATGACGGGCTGACGACGCGCTCTATCCCCCCCCCCCCCCCCCCTCCCCGGTCAACAACTTTTCGCTGACGGCTGACGGGTCTGACGGGTCGCAACTCACAGACGGACACAGCAGGGTCACAACTCACAGACGGACACAGCAGGGTCACAACTCACAGCCGGACACAGGGTTACAACTCACGCCGGCCACCGGGACGGAGACGGGACGGGGACGGAGACGGGACGGAGACGGCACGGAGACGGAGACGGGACGGAGACGGGACGGAGACGGGACGGAGACGGGACGGAGACGGGACGGAGACGGGACGGAGACGGAGACGGAACGGGGACACAGACGGGTCACATCAAGTCACTGCGCTCTCCACCGGGTCCCACCGCTCCAAACTATCACCATCACATCTCTGGCTGTCTCGCACGACCCGTCACATCTCAGCAGCACGCGCCTGTGTGACATCTGTGACCATCGCCATCACATCTCTGTCTGTCTCGCACGACCCGTCACATCTCAGCGTCACGCGCCTGTGTGACGTGTGACGTATCGCCCGGTCGCCGCGGCCCGGGCCAGCGGTGTGTCGAGCGCGACGTAAGGTGTGAGCCATCGTCGGTCTCTGCGGCCGACAGCTGCGACAGGCCGTCGACAGCACCGCCGACAGCGCGGCCGCCGTACGTCAGGGCCGGGAGAGACGCGTGAAGACAGCCGTGACATATCGCCGGCCATTTCCAGCACCGGAGACATGCCGAATTTGAGGGAGAATTTGGTCGTGAAACAAACTTGGGCGCTCTATGTGGGTGGGTTGGTCTGCAAAACAAATGGTTTAACTATCTGCCATCGTTCCGAGCACTGCGTAGCATGGTTTTCTGTTTTTTTGTTAACTGTACGCGGCATCCATGCTCCTTTTTAGTTAATTGTATCGGCAATCAGGGGCGTAGAGAGGATTTCGCCCGGGGGTGGGCAAATGGGATCAGAGGGGTCCTCGTAGCCAAGGGGGGCCCACATAAGTAAAACCGTACAGAATGTTGTATGTTGTAAAACAACGACAAATAAGTTTTCAACAACGAAAAAAAGTGCATTTTTTATTTTTGGGAGTCAAACTTAAAATTTCGCAAATTCGAGATAGCCATTTTGAATATCATGTCATTTCCTTTCTTTCAGCATTTTGTATTTGCAATTTGCTTCAAAACTCGAATTTCTACGACTTTTCAAACATTTATTGTTTTTCCACCAAAAAGGACATAACATGACTTGATTAAAACGTTATCTCCCAAAGTACTTTACCATTTTCATTGAAATGCTGTGATAAGACGTAGAATTGATGCAATGCAGCATAATGTATTGAAGGATTGGTGTCGATATCTATCATCTTTTCAAGTTATTCAGAAAATCCTGGTGGTGGGGGGGGGATGCTGCCACCTCCAGCGGGGCGCGCGTTAATGCAAATATTATCCTGAATCTTCTTCAATGCGGATTCAGGAAACAACACAGTACGTACATGCCGATTTTGCACATGTACGATGAAGTCACAAAATCTCTACAAAATAAATAAATAACATGTTCATTATACCTCGATTTACAGAAAGCTTTGGATACAGTTTGCTTAGCAATTCTCTGGAAAAAATACACCGCATTGTGATACGAGGCGGTTCTACAACACGATAGTCATATATTAATTAATAAGAGGCATAAAATGGCACTAATAGATGAGGTTGCATCTAAGAAACAAATGATTAAAATTCGCGTCCCACAGGGTTCAATTTTAGGTCCTCTTTGATTTATTCTCTATATTAATGACATCAGCAATACAACAGACATAGGTACCTTTTACTTATTTGCTGATGATATACGGCAATTTGTATTCAAGCTAGAAATGTTGAAGAGCTCCAAATAAAGATTAATGAATTAATTTCAAAAAATTGACGAGTGGTTCCATGTAAATATATTACCAATAAGGCGCCGTAGATGGCGATGAACGAGCGAGCGCGAAGGAAATGTATGGGGAATTTCAACTCGATCGGGCAAGTAGTTTCTGAGATACAAAAAAGAGTGCGCACGTACGCACGTGCAGACACCTTTGACTTGTGGGAAAGTGGGGGCTGAGAGGTCCCTAACCACACACCAAATTTGAACACAATCGGCTCAGCCGTTCCTGAGATGCATAATAGGGGTGTGCACGTGCGCACATGCAGAGGCACCCACCCCTGACTTGTGGGAAACTGGCGGATGAGAGGTCCCTAACCACACAACAGATTTGAACACAATCGGCTCAGCCGTTCCTGAGATATAGAATAGGGGTGTGCACGTGCGCACGTGCAGAGTCACCCCACCCCTGAGTTGTGTAAAAGTGGCGGCTGAGGGTCCATAACCACACACGAAATTTGCACATAATCTGCTCCGCCGTTGCGGAGTTATTGCGAGAAAATACTTCTCAACACCCCTCACGCGGCACGCGCCACGCGCAGTGGTAGTCACCCACATGAGTCGGCACTGGTCTCAAACAGGGTAGTTAGATGGGGCTGCTAAGCAAAGAAGTCTGCTTGTCAATCTGACGTGCGGTTGCAGAGATATGAGCTTCTCAAAAGCGTCGCCACGGGCCGGGTCGGGTCGGGCCGCTCATAATCAGATGTTTCCCATACACCACGGAAGCAGAGTTCGTCATGGGCTGGGCTGGCCCTATGGGTCATGGGCTGGGCCTCAACTTTAAGGAAATCACTGGGCTCTGGATGGGCCTGGGCCTGACAATTTTGAAGTAATGCGCGCGTCGCACAAGCTGAGGTCAGAGCTAAAAAATATTTTAACCAGCAGTTCACTTACACAGGAACACACTGTTGCTGTGGCTGTTGATTTTTTTTTTGGTTAGCATAGTTGGTTAATTGTTTCACATCTATAGTATACAAGTAAATATGCTAGGATAATGATTGCAAATTTTGTGAAAATAATTATATGCTTAATCTGAACGGGCCGGACCGGGCCTGGGCCCGGTCCGATTATGGGGTAGGAATTATGAAACTAACATCAACAAGCTTTTGATAGTGCAGAAACGAGCGATTTGTTCACCCCTGTAGCTCAGTGGGAGAGCGCTGGGCTTCTGACCTTCCCTGGTAGTGGCAGCCCAAGTTCGAGTCAAAACCAAAGGCTACATTGTCAAAGCCTTGTACTCCTCGCAGACATTACTAGCATACACTGAAAAACAATGATAATTTTGACTGGTCTTCCTTCGAGAGCCTCACCGGCGCTCGACCGGCAGACCACCTCTACCACCACAGGACCCTCTAAAGGCCACCAGAGGGCCCTCTACAGATCAGCACGGACCGCTGAAGGCTGGTGGCCATCTGCAGATCGGCAGGGCCCTCTAAAGGCCGGCAGATGGCCCTCTACACTCACTCTACAAACCGGCAGGGCCCTCTAAAGGCCGGCAGAGGGCCCTCTACTCTCACTCTACAGATCGGCAGGGCCCTCTAAAGGCCGGCAGAGGGCCCTCTACGCTCACTCTACAGATCGGCAGGGCCCTCTAAATGCCGGCAAAGGCCCTCTGCAGATTGGCAGAGCCCTTTACAAGCTGGTAGAGGGCCCTATCCACACTGGCTGTGGTCCCTTTCTACGTATTTACATATGCATGCCTTTAACAGACCAAGCAAGTGCTGTTATTTATTCGTGTTACGATTTTTTTCGGTTCGTGTGCGTTCTTTTATGCGACGTAAGGCGTCTTCCGGACGCCTAACAGCATCAAAAACACTGGGGCCTTCGGCCCCAGGGGGCCCTCGCTCGGTTGCCAGAGGGCCAACTTGGCCTCCAGGGGGGGGGGGGGGGGGCATGGCCCCTTCCCACCCCCCCCCCCATCCCTCCCCTTGCCTACGCCCTTGTCGGCAATGCAGTATATGCGAAATTGGCAGATACGTGCCTGCGCACGGGGCGACCGGAGGTTGGCAGTACAGCAATAAACAGGCAGCCTGGCAGCGAGCGTTAGACTGTACCGCAGTGCATCAACTGGTGGGTATGCTGCACCGCAGTACATTTACGTTTAGGAGGATGGCAGACGCGGCATAAGGTATCTAGACGATTTAATAGCGCACTAAAATGTGGTAACGAGCAGTATCAAGCCACACATTTTCTGGAAGCAAACAAATTACTTTAAATAATACCCCTATGAGTTATGACGGTGCATGACAAATCGACGTATGCGCTGCCACTAGCCAGTTCACATACATATCAGCGGTGTGAGGTGTCGATTTTCCCAAATGATTTGGGGGCCGAACAGGGACGGGTCTAAGGGAGCCTATATCAGCGCCACGGTTTTACCAAAACGACCGAAGTCGGCCAAAAATAGCACATTTCATGATTGTAAAAGAAAATGTAGGGAATAGGTACAACAAGTTTGTTTTAAATCAGTTCTTAACGCAAAAACAAAGCCACAGTAGTTTTGGCCTTGTGTCGGACGGCGCCTCAAGCCAAAGTTTTGGCCGAGCCTCTGACCGAACAATGGCTTTCAGAATAGCCGAGAATCTCAGAATCGCAAACTGTAACAGGACCCTCTTGGGCCTGACAATTAATGGCCCTATTGGATAAGCCTAGATAATTATCAGGTATTGCAAAGGCCCTCTCAGACTCCTCTCAGGCCGCGTAAGGACCCTCTCAGACTAGCATATAGGTACAGCCTTTCCACACCTGACAAGGGGCCTCTCAGACCAGACGATGGCCCTCTCAGGTCGATCGATGATCCTCTCAAAGAATTGTTCCTGTCGTTCATTGTTCCTCTTTTACCGACTAAAAGCTCTCAGGCCGGAAAGGCGCCCTTTTAGATCGATTGAGGGTTCTCTGAAAGTGGTAAACGGCCATCTCAGGTCGGCATGGGGCCTCCCAGGCTTGGCAAAGGTTCTACGCTTCGGCGTACATAATCGTTTTCGTTATGCCATAACAGCAAAGAAGCTGCTTTGGAGGAGCCAAAGCCCAAAGTCACACAATTATTTTTAAAAATCATCCGATTTCGCCTTTTCATGCGTGCATAGGTGATTTAAAACAAACTTCCCTACGTAAAAATTGCGTAGATTTGAATTTAAATTAGGAAATGCGGCCTTTTTGGCCCACTTCAGGCGATTTGGGAGGCTGGCCCTTTGGGCTCCTTGGATACGCCAGTGGCCAGAAAACATTGGGGGGGGGGCGAGAGCACCTTCAGGGGGCCGAACTCAACATGGGGAGGGGGCGCGAGGGCCACTCCAAAAGTATATAAATCGACACCTATGCCTGTACCTATATATAAAGTAATATAAGGGCGGAAAGTATTTGGGTGGCGAGAGCACGTCATTGGGGAGGGGGGGGGGGTGAACTCAACATTGGGGGATCCCCCCCCCCAAAAAAAAAAAAAAAATCGACACCTATGGTACATATTGTTCGGCTACCAGCGTTTGCGCAGTCAGACACCCTTCGACGCGCAGTCAGACTTACACTTCGACACGCTCCACCTTGATGCCCCAGTTGTCCGTGGCGCTGTCCAGAGAGTTCTGCATATTGGCCGATATTCCGTCCCTGGAAGTATGCAGAGATATAGGGTGATGCAAGGCCATAGTGCATCACATCACAAGCGAAAAGAACGCATTAAACAAAAGGCGAATGATTGGGATCGACAAGACTGGAGGAAGCATATAAGGTTCCACGGCTAAATACGGCCCAGTAAGTGGAGGTCAAATATGGTCCTGCTTTTCATAACTGATTTAGATCTATTACGATGGAGAGATGATTTCGTAGATTGATGTCTATTTTCTTCACTGCTATAACAAGACAGAAAACATCCACATCGGACACTGAGACATTAAATGATGATGGCTTATTGATTTCCGTGAATATTTACAGCACTGGTACATTCGCTGCACCTCGCCCGTTTTGTTATTAACGGCTTGTCCCAGCAAAGTTATCGATATTCGATACGCATAAAACATGGTTAATAGGCCTATAGGGGTTTGTCGTGCAATGCATGGCGGCTACGCCCGAGTACCTATACAAAAAGCTACCTCATTGTTATGTATTGCCTATTGCCGAAAATCCATACCTAAAAGCCTTTGATAAGTACGTAGCCAGTCTACCGCCGTCATTTAGCATACTTTGTCGTTGGTAGCGTAGCAGTTAGGCGGATAAGGTCAGCATACGGTCAGCAGCATAAGGCGGATAAGGTCAGCGGATACCCACGAGGATAAGGTCAGCGGATACCCACGAGGATAAGGTCAGCGGATACCCACGAGGATAAGGTCAGCGGATACCCACGAGGATAAGGTCAGCGGATACCCACGAGGATAAGGTCAGCATACCCACGAAGATAAGGTCAGCGGATACCCACGAGGATAAGGTCAGCGGATACCCACGAGGATAAGGTCAGCGGATACCCACGAGGATAAGGTCAGCGGATACCCACGAGGATAAGGTCAGCATACCCACGAGGATAAGGTCAGCATACCCACGAGGATAAGGTCAGCATACCCACGAGGGTAAGGCAGCATACCCACGAGGATAAGGTCAGCATACCCACGAGGATAAGGTCAGCATACCCACGAGGGTAAGGTCAGCATACCCACGAGGATAAGGTCAGCCGATACCCACGAGGATAAGGTCAGCATACCCACGAGGATAAGGTCAGCATACCCACGAGGATAAGGTCAACATACCCACGAGGATAAGGTCAGCGGATACCCACGAGGATAAGGTCAGCGGATACCCACGAGTGCGACCGTAAGCGATCCAAAACATTGTATTCATCAGCATAGGCGCCGTGGTAGCTCACACACCAGGTCCGTAGCAAGGCGGGTGCACTGGGTGCTCGTGTACCCGCTGGGATCTCCGTGCACCCCTGACCTTATTCCGTGCACCCCCCCCCCCCAGTGTGAGGACATTCGCAGTCGAGCAAAAACAATTGAACACAAGCGCTTTTGAACCTTTCAGTACAATCCAGTGAGTAGGACACCTATCAATACACTTATGTTCAGATATAATATTTTATACATGCTAAGACTTCGGGTTGGTAAATCTATGCTAATGGTTGAGCACCCTCTGGGAATTCTTGTGTACCCCTGGAAATTTAGCCTGGCTTCGGGCCTGTCACATACTGACTAAAAATGGTTTGTTAAAACTAACCTTCAAGCCGGCGCCCTTTGCTAAAACTAACCTTCAAGCCGCCGTTCTTTGTTAAAACTAACCTTTAAGCCGGCGTTCTTTGTTTAAACTAACTTTCCAGGCGGCGTTCTTTGTTAAAACTAGCCTCCAAGCCGGCGCCCTTTGCTAAAACTAACATTCAAGCCGGCGTTCTTTGTTAGGCACATTGTTGAATTGAACGAAATTTAAATGAGCTGTGTGGCCCACTGACCTATGTTCCAGGATACCTAGGTGTTCCCTGAACTGAACCTGTCTCCCAGGAGAATCTCGTGCAGGTATCTAGATACGGGTACACTAACCTGTCCCCCAGGATCGCTGCGTGACCCACTGCACTGACCTGTCTCCCAGGATCTCGTGCAGGTTCTTTGTGCCGAGATTGTTGCGCAGGGTGGTCTGGGCCAGCAGGCGGGTCGAGTGGTGGGCGTTCTCCACGTTAGCCACGCTGATGGTGGCGTTGCTGACCCGGTAGTAGACGACGGCGTCCACCGACACAGTGACGCTGTCCTTGGTCAGCACCTGCCGGTCAGGTCAGGAGTCAGGTCAGGGCCAGGGCAGGGCCAAGGGCAGGGTCAAGGGCAGGGTCAAGGGCAGGGCCAAGGGCGGGCCAAGAGCAGGGTCAAGGGCAGGGCCAAGGGCAGGGTCAAGGGCAGGGTCAAGGACAGGGCCAAGGACAGGGCCAAGGGCAGGGCCAAGGACAGGGCCAAGAACAGGGGCAGGGTCAAGGGCAGGGCCAAGGGCAGGGCCAAGGGCAGGGTCAAGGGCAGGGCCAAGGGCAGGGCCAAGGGCAGGGCCAAGGGCAGGGCCAAGGGCAGGACCAAGGGCAGGGCCAAGGGCAGGGCCAAGGGCAGGGCCAAGGGCAGGGCCAAGGGCAGGGCCAAGGGCAGGGCCAAGGGCAGGGCCAAGGGCAGGGCCAAGGGCAGGGCCAAGGGCAGGGCCAAGGGCAGGGCCAAGGGCAGGGCCAAGGGCAGGGCCAAGGGCAGGGCCAAGGACAGGGTCAAGGGCAGGGCCAAGGGCAGGACCAAGGGCAGGACCAAGGGCAGGGCCAATGGCAGGACCAAGGGCAGGGCCAAGGGCAGGACCAAGTACAGGGACAAGGGCAGGGCCAAGGGTAGGACCAAGGGCAGGGCCAAGGGCAGGGCCAAGGGCAGGACCAAGGGCAGGACCAAGGGCAGGGCCAAGGGCAGGGCCAAGGGCAGGGCCAAGGGCAGGGCCAAGGGCAGGGCCAAGGGCAGGGCCAAGGGCAGGGCCAAGGGCAGGGCCAAGGGCAGGGCCAAGGGCAGGGCCAAGGGCAGGGCCAAGGGCAGGGCCAAGGGCAGGGCCAAGGGCAGGGCCAAGGGCAGGGCCCAGTGCAGGGCCCAGTGCAGGGCCCAGGGCAGGGCCAAGGGCAGGGCCAAGGGCAGGGCCAAGGGCAGGGCCAAGGGCAGGGCCAAGGGCAGGGCCAAGGGCAGGGCCAAGGGCAGGGCCAAGGGCAGGGCCAAGGGCAGGGCAGGACAGGGCAGGGCCAATGGCAGGGCCAAGGGCAGGGCCAGGGCAGGGCCAGGACAGGGCAGGGGCAGGACAGGGACAGGGACAGGGACAGGGACAGGGACAGGGACAGGGACAGGGACAGGGACAGGGACAGGGACAGGGACAGGGACAGGGACAGGGACAGGGACAGGGACAGGGACAGGGACAGGACAGGACAGGGACAGGGCAGGGCAGGGCAGGGACGGGACAGGGCAGGGA
>JAXIVJ010010937.1:20000-45414 GCA_036785665.1 Chirona hameri | reverse complement strand
CTTAGGTAATTTAGCTGTTTATTGATCAATTACAAAATACATAGGTAAGTGATTTTCACTGTTTCTGCAATGCTAATTTCGCAAATGTAGTAAAAACGCCGATGCTGACAACAATAGAACCAAACGCCTATTGTGAGTGGCGTAAATACAATACAAAATATAATTAAAAGCATTTCATATCACATTACACACTTGCTTTATCTGTAATAATGTCCAAAGTTCCATGTACCAGGTTTTCTGTGAAATGAGGTGGTAAATGAACAGCGAATGTGGTTGTGGTTAGCAGCGAATAGCATTGTCAAAAATGTGCGTTTATCAGATATATATTATCTATAGGCCATCCAGTGGCAGGTGTCCACCATAGCAGAAGTTGCACATCCGCCAGATCACGAGGGCAATGCATATGGTTTGGTTTCAGCTCCTAAAGGTATGTCGGTCCAAAGCGACCGAATGGAGCGCTATTTCGAAAATTCGCTCTCATGTGAAGTGGGTCGAGACCCAGTCCCAATAATATGTTTCAATACATTACAGTGAGCGTTAACCACATCGAACATCCAAACCGGTGCCAGGGCGTACGCGATGCGTGAGACATCTTTGGGCAGCTGCCGGGCTCTCGCGAATCGCCTAGTTGAAGTCTTCTCGCCCCAGGGTGCGATTGTTAACACCTACGCTGGTGCTAGCGACGTGTGCTAGAACGCAGTCACCGAAGGTTGTCGAACATGCCCACAAATACAACACCTACATGTAAACAACGAGCAGAGTTTCAGCTGTATCGGCCCAAACTGGCCGTTTTCTTGGCATTCTTTGAGCCTAAAACCACTGACAGACTCTGTCAGTGTCCTGGGACGATGCGCGGCTGGCTAGTTCCGTCCTCCCTCTAAGAGATGGCAGTGCCTGCCCCTCCCGGAGCTGTGCTCGCGGCCCGTTAGTGCTAGGGCGCCGAGCTCGAGCTGGGCCAGACAGGGTCGGCCGGTGTTCTGCGCGCCAGCTGGCCTGAGAGCGAGCTCCAGCATCGAAGGCCGAATGCAGAAAAGTTGTCTGTGTGTTGAGACGAATGCCAGGGAAGCATCACGAGGCTGTTCGGAATGAGTGCAGTTACAGCAAAACAGCGGCCGCGCGGCGAGGACGGGGTGGACGACGGTCGGTCGCGGACGGGGAGGTGTGCCGGCCGCGTGGACCGTGCTGTGTACTCGCTCCCAATTGGTATAGTACCGTGCACGCTACAGTCGTACTGAGCGTAACAGAAATAGTGCCACATGTCATTGCCAATTTTCACACTAAAAACGTATGAGAAACGAATATGGCTGGCCTGTATTGTATGTTCCTATGGCGGTTGGTATGCTAATTTATTGGCTCGATAAACCTGGCCTCCATAATTTTTTACAGATAGAAAGGTGGGACATTCGATGGTATGTATATATGTTTCAATTAAAATAATATTGACATTTTTGACGTCTCTTGTTCGGTAAATTAATTTTCTTAGTATTTTCTTTTAAAATAATTATTTTACCTACGATGGGTTGGCACCAGTGTATGCGAAAATCCTTGAAAAATATTGCATTGAAAGTCACATAATAACTTACAAACCAGAACACCATCAAATTCACTGTTACCAGGTGTAAATAAAATGATATTTGATTGCACCTTGTGACGGCCTCAGCCACATGACACCAGGTCTGACAATGCCCTGGGGAGAAGTGGGTGTTTCACGATTGTCAAGGGGCATACATAAATTGTTAAGCCAAATAGGAGGGATTAAACCTAATCCTCCTTCCATGTTCTTTATTCATATTTAACATACTGTCATTCCATGAAGGCAATAATTCAAGTCTTTGTCATAAACTAGGCTGTTTCGGGGACTGATAATGAAGGCGAATGCCGCCGAAATAGTAGAGCCTTTGCACTGGGACTGGTAATTTCATTAAGGCATTTTGTGTTATCCTATGCATATCAATGTAAACGCATGATTTTTCGTGCCGATGGGGATACTATCAAGTCCGGAAAGTGAAGAAGTGTGATGTTTGATGGCGCGAAATGGGGCCGACTGAAACATGATAGTGACACGCCGTACATGGGTGTCTCTTTGTCAAGAGTTATTAGGATATACAAAATGCAAAGGAATTGTATTGATTGCAGGGTGTGTTGTCCAGCAATTAAACACAGGGATTCGGACGATACGAAGTTATTTAGAGAAGACGACGACCTGCGCCAGTGAAGTCTTGGAATGAAGTCTTGAATTTCCTTGACTAAAAGTGATGTTTACGATTTACTTGACCTATAACTCTACCAGTTTACCCTTTTCTTTTAACCAAATGTTTAAAATGTGTTTTCCTCATACAGCTTCAAAATAGCATTTCCTTAAAGAGAATGATTCACTTTTTCTGAAAGTAGTCAAATATACGCTAGTTGTAAGCCGAAAATAGAAAGTAAGTGCTGCTGAAAACGATGGTGATATTTTTTCTCTCGAAAATTCACTTACTTTATAATTTTTTTTTGCCATGATGACGTCATTATTGAGCTATAGAGAGCAATAGAAAAAACTTTACGCTGCCAAACATATGGCACAATCGTTTCAGACAATTTCTGGCGACTTAAATACAAAAATTGTGGAACTTGTGTCTTCTCCCGCACAGAACACAATGACGAGTGCGAGGCATTGCGATAGCTCAGTATTTATTTTTAAAAAAAAACAATCCATAACTGAGACTTGAAACAACGTGAAGAACTTCAACTTGGACCGCAACCTATCGCGTTGGCCGTTGTTCACATCGTACTCGCCAAGGTTCGAGAAATACAGGTCGCCTGACTTCCAGGACCAACAATCTTGAAGTGGCTGTCAGCCACTCGCGGCGGCATTACCATAGACCCCATTTGGAAAATTCGAAATTCATTTGCTTAAAAACGAATAAGTTTTTGGGAAAATGCCCTTAATAATTTAGACATTCAATAACGGCCCAAAGATAATGGCTATCTCAGTTAAAAACCAATACAAAGGTGAAACACTCCCATTAAATTCAGCCAATTTTTGTTAGTACACGAGCATAAAGGTAGCCGGAGTTTTGATTCCATCAATATGAACAGGATCTTCAAGGGCCAATTTCGACTTAAAATTGCTTCTAATCGCATGTTATACAAATGTACCATTCCATTAATTTAGGTATAAGGTAAAATTGTCTGGGTAGAGGTGGCTAAGTTTCCCACCGTGAGTGTCGATCGGGTTTTATATTAACTCCTTTTTGGGTTAAACAGTCACTCGAGTAGATCTGGTGATCGACTATCCTTCTCTCCCCGCTATTTTGATGTTCGCCTTTTTCCAATAGCAGGAAGACCTGCTATTTTTAAAATGACCTGCTTTTGTCTGAAGTTGTTAGCATGACCTGTCATTCCTAAAAGGACTCGTGGGTGAAATCAACTACGCAGAACCTTGATAAAATTCAGCTCCTCGTGTCACCGTGGCAGACGCGCATGAAACCCACATTTACAGAAAGTTATGCTCGCAGCAGTATGGTCCAGCCTGATTTGCTCTGTAGTATGCCCAGGGGAACGAACTTGTTCATAGCCACAGTGAAGATCAAGGGTGACTTTTTGCATGCTAACTCCAATGCGTAGGGAGATCACGTGGTGAGTTATATTAGTCCTAACTTCATTATCTGGCCACTCATAGGTGTGGTGGTTGTATTGATACAAACTACTGTTCAGTGAAATGTATAACATTTGTATGATATTATTGATATGCGGATCACAAACACTCTTGGTGATACAAAAACAAATGAATGAAATAAAATTAAATGAAAGCCAGTCTGCAACTACTACCAGTATTGTATCACTGTTACGGTATAGGATATACCAAAAATAGTAGGTAACTGGTTTACTAGTGAAGCAAGCGAAGATAACAATTTCAGCAACAAGATTTACGTTGCCGCAAACAACCTGCTCACAAATATAGCATTTACGACCCTCCAAGTGTCACTGGGTCTGAACATGCACGAATGGTAAACTTCGCACCATTTCCGAGGTCTGCGGCAAGACGATAGACCTCCAGTCCCTAGTCGGATGTCGGTTAAAGGTCGTGTACGACTGGCACAACACTCGCCTTCGTGGTCCATAACACCCATCCCGCCATCACGGCGAACACATGGGAAAGCCCAAGTCGGCACCCGCGCCAACCCGACTCACCGCAGCTTCGTGAGCTTGGCTACATCGTTCCCCAGTGCCCGGCCGTGAACATTGCCGAGTGGTGACCACGAAGCAGTGTCAGCTGTGGGCTCTGTACTCACCTCACTCTACTGCTCACCGGGAGGACGATATGTGTGCGAATCAGCTCTGACACTCCCCGACATCCCCGTAACGAGTCACACGCTGCAGCGCCACGAGCCATGACTGGCACCAGCACCACCCCAGCGCCACGAGCATGCATTGTTGATACCGGCGGGTGTGCCATGGTACATACCATACCATGCAGCGGCCCCAGAGTGATTAACGGTCAATCAACGGACGAGGGAGGGCAGAATGACCGAGACAGGTGCATTCGAGAGTTCAGGTATTGTGATTCATATAGGATGGGATTAACGGGTTATGGATGCCATTTGACTGGGGTTGGAGAGCGAATTGTGTTAGCGACAGCCAGGAATGGCCAATCATGGCCACGGTTAGCAGAGGGTATTATGTAATAGTGAATGTTTGTGTATGCTTGAATATGGTAGATATGTGACTGAGGGTCGAAGTGTGTATGTGACTGAGGGTGGGAGAGGGTGGTATGTGACTGAGGGTGGGGGAGAGAGGTACGTGACTGAGGGTAGGAGAGAGTGGTACGTAACTGAGGGTAGGAGAGGGTGGTATGTGACTGAGGGTAGGAGAGGTTGGTATGTGACTGAGGGTGGGGGATAGTGGTACGTGACTGAGGGTAGGAGAGGGTTGTATGTGACTGAGGGTAGGAGAGGGTGGTGTGTGACTGAGGGTGGAAGTGTGGTATGTGACTGAGGGTGGGAGAGGGTGGTATGTGACTGAGGATGGGGGAGGGTGGTATGTGACTGAGGGTGGGAGAGGGTGGTATGTGACTGAGGGTGATGGAGGGTGGTATGTGACTGAGGGTGGGAGAGGGTGGTATGTGACTGAGGATGGGGGAGGGTGGTATGTGACTGAGGGTGGGAGAGGGTGGTGTGTGACTGAGGGTCGAAGTATGGTATGTGACTGAGGGTGGGAGAGGGTGGTATGTGACTGAGGATGGGGGAGGGTGGTATGTGACTGAGGGTAGGAGAGGGTGGTATGTGACTGAGGGTGGAAGTGTGGTATGTGACTGAGGGTAAAAGTGTGGTATGTGACTGAGGGTGGGAGAGGGTGGTATATGACTGAGGGTGGGGAAGGGTTATATGTGACTGAGGGTGGAAGTGTGGTATGTGACTGAAGGTGGGAGAGGGTGGTATATGACTGAGGGTGGGATAGGGTGGTATGTGACTGAGGGTGGGAGAGGGTTGTATGTGACTGAGGATAGGAGAGGGTGGTATGTGACTGAGGGTAATAGAGGGTGGTATGTGACTGAGGATGGGAGAGGGTGGTATGTGACTGAGGATAGAAGTGGATGATATGTGACTGAGGGTGGGGAGGGTGGTATGTGACTGAAGGTAGGAGAGGGTGGTATGTGACTGAGGGTGGGAGAGGGTGGTATGTGACTGAGGGTGGGAGAGGGTGGTATGTGACTGAGGGTGTGATAGGGTGGTATGTGACTGAGGGTAGGAGAGGGTGGTAGGTGACTGAGGGTGGGAGAGGGTGGTATGTGACTGAGGATAGAAGTGGATGATATGTGACTGAGGGTGGGGAGGGTGGTATGTGACTGAAGGTAGGAGAGGGTGGTATGTGACTGAGGGTGGGAGAGGGTGGTATGTGACTGAGGGTGTGATAGGGTGGTATGTGACTGAGGGTAGGAGAGGGTGGTATGTGACTGAGGGTGGGAGAGGGTGGTATGTGACTGAGGGTCTGATAGGGTGGTATGTGACTGAGGGTAGGAGAGGGTGGCATGTGACTGAGGGTAGGAGAGGGTGGTGTTTAATGAGGGTAGGAGAGGGTGTATGTGACTGAGGGTGGGATAGGGTGGTATGTGACTGAGGGTGTGATAGGGTGGTATGTGACTGAGGGTGGGAGAGGGCGGCATGTGACTGAAGGTAGAAGTGGATGGTATGTGACTGAGGGTGGGGAAGGGTGGTATGTGAATGAGAGTGGGTGATGGTGGTATGTGACTGAGGGTAGAAGAGGATGGTATGTGACTGAGGGTGGGAGAGGGTGGTATGTGACTGAGGGTGTGATAAGGTGGTATGTGACTGAGGGTAGGAGAGGGTGGTATGTGACTGAGGGTGTGATAGGGTGGTATGTGACTGAGGGTGATAGAGGGTGGTATGTTACTGAGGGTAGGAGAGGGTGGTGTGTGACTGAGGGTAGGAGAGAATGGCATGTGACTGAGGGTGGGGGAGGGTGGTATGTGACTGAGCGTAGGGAGGATGGTATGTGGCTGAGGGTGGGGAGGGTGGTATGTGACTGAGGGTGGAAAAGTGTGAAGTGTGGCTGAGGGTGAGGGAGGGTGGATTGTGACTGAGTGTGGGCGAGGATGGCATGTGACTGAGGGTGATAGAGGGTGGTATGTGACTGAGGGAGGCAGTGGGTGGTATGTGACTGAGGGAGGCAGTGGGTGGTATGTGACTGAGGGTGGGGAGAGGGTGGTATGTGACTGAGGATGGAAAAGGGTGGTATGTGACTGAGGGTGAGAGAGAGAGTGGTATGTGACTGTGGGGGTAGGAGAAGGTGGTATGTGACTGAGGGTGGAGAGGGTGGTATATGACTAAGGGTGGTGAGAGGGTGGTATGTGACTAAGGGTAGGAGAGGGTGGCATGTCAATGAAGGTGTGACAGGGTGGTATGTGACTGAGGGTGGGAGAGGATGGTATGTGTCTGAGGGTAGGAGAAGGTGGTATGTAAAATGTAAGATGTAAGATGTGTATTAAATCAATGATCCACTTGAAAAATCGTGTGGCTTTTCACACTGACGAGTAACAACGCAAGACATGGCAATACGAAAATGGGTGCAATACGTACAGGAACCTATCGGTCAATGGAAGGAAAAAATACACAAATAATGCTAAACAAAGACTTAAAAATAAGAACACATTCACATCGGTCTGAATCATCCTGTAAGCTCAAAACGACCTTTCAGAACGACCTTCTTCAGTGCGCGATGCGTACAAGTGCTCCCATCTGCGAGTACGTTCATGTCATTCACACACTTAACACCGCGGTAGCATAACCGCCGCCTGCCCGCCTCCGTCCGTATGTGCGGTAGCGAGAGCAGGTGCGCCGAGCGGGTGTCACGCCCGTGAATGTCACGCTGCCGCTGCCCTATGGTGCTGGCGTAGGGCAGCTGCAGCGTGACTGAGGGTGGAGAGGGTGGTATGTGACTGAGGGTAGGAGAGGGTGGTATGTGACTGAGGGTGGAGAGGGTGGTATGTGACTGAGGGTGGGAGAGGATGGTGTGTGACTGAGAGCGGGGGAGGGTGGTATGTTACTGAGGATGGGAGAGGGTTGTATGTGGCTGAGGGTGGGAGAGGGTGGTATGTGACTGAGGGTGGGGGAGGATGGTATGCTATTGAGGGTGGGGAGGGTGGTATGTGACTGGGGTGTAAGAGGATGGTATGTGACTGAGGGTGGGGAGGGTGGTATGTGACCGGGGTGTGATAGGGTGGTATGTGACTGAGGGTGGGAGAGAATAGTGTTTGACTGAGGGTGGGGGAGGGTGGTGTGTGACTGAGGATGGAGAGGGTGATATGTGACTGAGGGTGAGGGAGGGTGGTATGTGACTGAAGGTGGGAGGGGATGGCATGATACTGAGGGTGGGAGAGGGTGGTATGTGACTGAGGGTGGGGAGAGGGTGGTATGTGACTGAGGGTGGGGCGGGTGACATGTGACTGAGGGTAGGAGAGGGTGGTATGTGACTGAGGGTGGAAGTGTGGTATGTGACTGAGGGTGGAAGTGTGGTATGTGACTGCGGGTGGGGAGAGGGTGGTATGTGACAGAGGGCGGAGAGGGTGGTATATGGCTAAGGGTGGTGAGAGGGTGGTATGTGACTGAGGGTAGGAGAGGATGGCATGCCAATTATGGTGTGATAGGGTGGTATGTGACTGAGGGTGGGAGAGGGTGGTATGTGACTGAGGGTAGGAGAAGGTGGTATGTGAATAAGTGTGTGATAGGGTGGTATGTGACTGAGGGTAGGAGAGGGTGGTACGTTACTGAGGGTGTAGAGGGTGGTATGTGACTGAGGGTAGGAGAGGGTGGCATGTGACTGAGGGTGGGACAGAGTGGTATGTAGCTGAAGGAGGCAGAGGTTGGTATGTGACTCAGGGTAGGATAAGGTGGTATGTGAATAAGGGTGTATTAGGGTGGTATGTGACTGAGGGTGGAGAGGGTGGTATGTGACTGAGGATAGGATAGGGTGGTATGTGACTGAGGGTGATAGAGGGTGGTATGTTACTGAGGGTGGGAGAGGGTGGTATGTGACTGAGGGTAGAAGAGGGTGGTATGTGACTGAGGGTGGAGAGGGTGGTATGTGACTGAGGGTGTGATAAGGTGGTATGTGACTGAGGGTGATAGATGGTGGTATGTTACTGAGGGTGGGAGATGGTGGTGTGTGACTGAGGGTAGACGAGGGTGGTATGTGACTGAGGGTCGAGAGAGTGGTATGTGACTGAGGGTGTGATAAGGTGGTATGTGACTGAGGATAGGAGATGGTGGTGTGTGACTGAGGGTAAGAGAGGGTGGTATGTGACTGAGGGTGGGACAGAGTGGTATGTAGCTGAGGGAGGCAGAGGGTGGTATGCGACTGAGTGTAGGATAAGGTGGTATGTGAATGAGGGTGTGATAGGGTGATATGTGATTGAGGGTGGGATAGGATGGTATGTGACTGAGGGTAGGAGAAGGTGGTATGTGAATGAGGGTGTGATAGGGTGGTATGTGACTGAGGGTGGGGGAGGGTGGTATGTGACTGAAGGTAGGAGAGGGTGGTATGTGACTGAGGCTGGGGGAGGGTGGTATGTGACTGAGGGTGGGAGATGGTGGTATGCAACTGATAGTGGGGAGGGTGACATGTGACTGAGGGTAGGAGAGGGTGGTATGTGACAGAGGGTAGGAGATGGTGGTATGTAACTGAGGGTGGGGAGGGTGACATGTGATTGAGGGAGGGTAGGAGAGGGTGGTATGTGACGGAGGCAGACAGAGAGTGCTATGTGACTGAGGGTGGGAGAGGGTGGCATGCTAACGAGGGTAGGAGAGGGTGGTATGTGACTGAAGGTGGGAGAGGGTGGTATATGACTGAGGGTGTGATAAGGTGGTATGTGACTGAGGGTAGGAGAGGGTGGTGTGTGACTGAGGGTAGGAGAGAATGGCATGTGACTGAGGGTGGGGGAGGGTGGTATGTGACTGAGGGTGTGGGGATGGTTGTATGTGACTGAGGATAGGAGAGGCAGGTGTGTGACTGAGGGTAGGAGAGGGTGATATGTGACTGAGGGTGGGGGAGGGTGGTATGTGACTGAGCGTGGGGAGGGTGGTATGTAGCTGAGGGTGGGAGAGGGTGGCATGGGACTGAGGGTGGCGAGGGTGGTATGTGACTGAGGGTGAGATAAGGATTGAGGGTGGGAGAGGGGGACTGAGGGTGGGAGAGGGTGGTATGTGTCTGAGGGTGAGAGAGGGTTGATGTATACACATAGACCGGGTATGGCTGGATCTGGGTGCACTATACCTGATCTAAGGGAGTCATGCTTCCCCAAAACGATTGAAAATTTACGCAAATTGACGCCTTTTTTGTTTTGTGCTAAAGAAATCTAAAGAATTGTTTTGCCAAGGGATTCTTTTAACCTTCGCCCTGGTGGGGGGTTATTGTGACCCTCCCCCCCCCCCCCGAAGGTTTGTCAGGAATAGCGGGAAACGGCGGCGCGCAGACAGCTGTTTGGACATCAACTACCCATATTGTGTGCAGGTTTTGACCTCAGATCATCTCAGGTCAGGTCGCCAGGTCACGTCGAGTGACCTTACTTCCAAAAACGTTTGTGATCGTGCTAAAGCCACAGTGTTTGTCCGAGAGATTTGAAGCTTACAGGATTTCATAAGGTCATAAGTACTTACAATTCGTATATCTGGATTTTTGTTTTTATCGGTGACCTAAAGTCAGGTCAATTTCGTGACCTCCCCATTATAAGTCAATGGGAAAATATTGAAATGCTTCCTATTCAGAGAATATGCATTCGATCAGGTCAATGCTTTCAGAATCATGTTATTTTAGCTCATTCTTGATAACCCAGGTGCAATTGTTGCTCAGTGACCTCGGCAAGCAGCACTTTTTGCCAATAACTCTATATAGCATAAATATAGAGACGTGTGAATGGCACCACTGTGTTTGTCTCGTCAAAATGTATCGGCCCATGTGCAATATGACCTAGCTGGATCCCCAAATGACCTTGACCTGAAGTTAAATTTTGAAGTTGATCTAACCAGATCACCATCAATGTGTTTCGAAGCGTCTTGAGACAAACACGATGGTGTGTGTACAAAAAAAAATCAGCGTCCTTCTAGCCCTTTTAGTTTTTCAGTTAGTGAGGGGGTCATTTTGACCTCCCCACACATACATGTTTACCCCACATACCGGGGCGCAGGTTAAATCAGCGCTATTAATGCAAAGGTAAGCAAAATTCGATGAAAAATCTGCTGAATGAAATGTTCGATGACATGAAGTGTGATTAGAAATGTGTGATATATTTGTGATTTGGCCCACCAAACCAACTGTTCGCCGTTCTGTATCCACCTTTGCCCGGGTGTGACTGGGAGTGGGTGCGACCAGCGGGTGTGACCAGGTCGCGGGGTGCGACCAGCGGGTGCGACCAGGTCGCGGGGGGCGACCAGCGGGTGTGACCAGGTCGCGGGGTGCGACCAGCGGGTGTGACCAGGTCGCGGGGGGCGACCAGCGGGTGTGACCAGGTCGCGGGGTGCGACCAACGGGTGTGACTAGGTCGCGAGGTGCGATCAGCGGGTGTGACCAGGTCGCGGGGTGCGACCGGCGGGCTGTGCTGGCCATTATCCGTCAGACCACGCACCCTTTCTTATACACTATTCAGACGGGGCCGACCCGGGGGCTGCGGGGCGGGCTGCGGGGCGGACTGAGGGGCGGACCGTCAGTATGCAGTATTCACACCGCGGTCACACGTCTGGTGACCCGCCTTGCCGCGCCGGCCGCCGGGTCTCATGACGACCGACACAATTGACAGATTAGGGCCCTCGGACCTGTCACGTGCGCTATTGTCGGATAAATAATCGATGTCTGCCGGACATTGACGTCAGACGGCGGTTGTTTTCATGTTCATCAGTGGCGTTGATGAGAGACAGGCTTGTTGTTCGGTCCGGTCGATGTCGGTACTGGACGACGCTCAGATTGCCTATGGATTTATCCGCCATTGTGTGATGAAATCACCTCCATGATTGGCAGCCGGGCTCGCTTTGGCGACGTCGCCTGCCGCGGAGACTCGCTGACGCCGCGAGGAGGTGGGTGGCTGGGTGAGTGAGGTGACCCGTGGGTTGGACAGCATGGCGACGTTTGGGGCGGGGCGTCCTGGGCATGCCGATGGACTGGGCAATGGATTGGCAGGTTCTAGTGTGCGTAAAGCGGACATTGTGGTATTAAGAGGTAATAGAGAGGTGGGGTTTCCGCCACCTGGGCCTAACTTACCAAGTGCCGTGAATGCATAAGTACGGCATGTCGTGAATGGAGGGCTTAGAATGCCGCACTTAGGGAACCACGGCGTTTAGGTTGACCAAGCTCATTGTCGAAGCTCAGTCGGAAGAGCGCTAGACTAGATATGTCCCGGTTCTATCCCTGGTTTCAGGACTTTTGCAGGCCGGCGCACCAATATGCCGTACTTACCCATTCACGGCATTTGGTAAAAGTGGGCTCTGGTGCGTGTATTTCGCGTGAAAACGCCTGCAGTGGGACCCGTATAACGGAAATGTGCTGTTATCAGCGGATTCCAGCCGCAAATGTTAGTAGCCTTATCAGTGTCGGATGGCGTGTCACCGCGTCGGTATGTGTGTAACACCAGACTGACGTTATATCGCACACAGCAGCACGACACGTGTTGACAGCCGTCACAGCATGTCACGCCTTTTGTTATGCATCCACGGTGTCACTTTTCCACACCCAACGGACTCCCAAGTGCTCTTGCGGCGGCAACGGTGTCGAAGGCGGGCGAAGAGACATGCTGGCGAAACATCGAGACCGTGGTGCGTAATTAAATGGGCACCACCGCCCGAAAACCGAGGCTATGAAGTGTGTTTCATAACTGAGTAAGTTTCGTCGTGCATTATTCCCTTGGATGTCGCTTAATTGGCTGGTGCAGGCCACTTCACACGCATGGACAGTACGCCGTCACACGCACGGCTGTTTCTGGCAATGAGTGCATCGCAACTGACCGGATCACAGACACATGTTCATAAAGGAAGAGATAGAGTTATGCATTTACATTTGTAAGCCAGCTTTAGATATCCAAGTAGGATAGTATATCGATCAGCACTGCGCTTCGCTGCTATGTAGGTAATTCAAAGGAACATTGAGTAGTAGTAGTACAATGCAAATTGGACGATTAAACTATTTTTCGACTTAATAATATGTCGATGTTTTTATGCTTTATTATGTGCGATAAGCGGCACCCAGATAAGGAAGTTTCACAAAGGGAATAGCATGTCATGATTGACGACGATACACTACTTACTGTCTCAATTAAGCCAGTGACACAATCTGGGTCCACTAGGTGTGCAAAACATGATAAGCTGTAAGTGTTGCTGAAAACAAAACCGGTTAAAGCAAGTGGTATACAATCGGAAAATTCCACTTGATTGAAATTAAACTTACGGAAAAATAGCCCATTTTGCTGTAATCCATTATTAAGCGTAGAAATATTATATAATATAAAATTGTAAGTTTTAAAATCCTTCTACATTACAGTCGAAATCATACATTTTTTTGCCTGCTTATTTTCATGCTAAAGCGTATGCTCTGAACAGAACATTCAGCATACAAAAACAAATCGGATTACCTATATGACCTGACATTTTTTTATTTTAGATCTATGGATCTTCAGTGTTGTAGAGGGTCCGTCAAATTTGATAATTCCAAATCAAAGAGTATTTTCCACACCTTTCATTTCGGAAATGTCATGCGTCGCCCTGTCTGTCCGGCCAAGTTTTGACGGAGATGTTTTTTGTCTCTGCGCGTTTCATCCGAATATGTCGATCAATCGAATCAAGGAATCAATCAGAACAGAATTGATCCGAATTCGGATAATTTGTCTGCTCTTGATGGGTGTAGTTGTTGTTTGTCAAATGTAACGCCGGCGATGTGTTGAGTACATACTAGTGGTGCCATTTTCATAAAATATTTGTCCAATGTCCGACCGATGTCCAAGACCATGATCTGCTGCTGTCCGTCCGAAGCTGTCCGAAAATCATTGTTTGTCCGAAATTTGTCCGAAAGCAGAAACAGTGTAGATGCGGAAATGAATTACCTGTGGCACACTTTCGTTTTTAATTAAAAAAAAGTAACGAGTGATTTTCGCGACAAATCATCCGTGTGCATTGGATGTCCTAAAATGTCCAAAGAAATATGTTTATGTCCGTCCGAAAACCGAATCGGTCTTCGGGAAATTCGGAATTCCGAAAATGATTGTACCGATTGGCACCACTATTACATACGTACGAGTGCCTCCTGTGAGTCCATATACTCGTGTATGCTGGTGGGCTATATCTATGAAATGCAGTCTTCGTCAGCAAGCTAGAATGTTCATGCAATGATCCCTGGTCGGTGAAATGTGATATTTACCGAATGATCTCTAAGTTGATTTGTGAAATGGGATACACGTTGACCGGACGTGACATGTACAATGCGGCCGTGGTGTTGGTGTGAGATGCAGCGGGCGTTGCCCGTACGATTGCACAGTGTACACTGTACAGTGAACACATTCCTAGCCGGAGCTATGTCATGGTGACGCAATTTGTGATGTCGGCAGTGACGTCGGCAGTGACGTCACCCAAACAGCCACATCAAACCAGGCCGGCCTAGCGCAACGGTTGAAATAAACAGCGCCGGCTTCCGGGTTACCGCGTCCGCCCCCGAGTCCAGAGCACAGCAACAGCCAACCGGAGGTCGCAGCAACGCCACAGCCTCTCCAGAATCTGGAGCAACACCACAGCCACTCCAGGGTCCAGCACACAGCAACTGGCACCCGGAGACCGAAGCCTTAATTCAGCCACCCCGGAATTCAGAAAACGTCACAGCTATCCCGAGTCCAGAGCACGGCAACAGCCAATCGGAGCTCTAACACAGCCACACCGGAGCTGAAAACCGCGGCATCTACCCCAGAGTCTAGAGCACGGCAACAGCCAATCGGAGACCGGACCAGGGAGCTCTAACACAGCCACATCGGAGCTGAAAACCGCGACATCCACCCCAGAATCCAGAGCACGGCAACAGCCAATCGGAGACCGGACCAGGGAGCTCTAACACAGCCACACCGGAGCTGAAAACCGCGACATCCACCCCGGAGTCCAGATCACTGCAACAGTTACCCGCGCCACATCTACCTCCTGAAGTCCAGAGTACCACCGTCAGGCCAGGTGAGCCAGTACGGACTAGGATTGATACGAATATTAACTTGCGCGCGACCTGGGTCTCACCAGAACACCATTGACCGGGGGGGGGGGAGGAGGGAATATTGCCCCCTCGTTATCTCCGGAACCAATGATCGCAGCGAGACGCGCAACGCGGCATTCGAAAGCTCTCAATGAGGCGCATCTAAAACCAACTCGAAAGTTTTTAATTGAGGTCACATATCAGGTCAAGGTCGGGTCAAAGGTCAAAATGGGGGCATTTTAGTTTATGGACCATGCTTTCCATCCAAATCCTTTGATTGCGACCATGATCACCCAAAGTCCTCCCAAAGGTATAATACACATCCTGTATGACCGAAAATGAGATTGTTGTCAATGTTCAAGGTCAAGGTCAGGTCACAAAAGGTCACTATACGCAGACACATTCTGAAAGTCATGCAATACATGTTTTATGGGCTATTTTACACGTAGGATTCGATAGTGATGGTCATTTTACCATCTGACCTCATTTATGTGAAGTTAGTGTCAAGCTTAGGTCAAGTTCAGGTCACACACATATGGACACAAATTGAAATTGATAAATCTAAATACAAAAGGCATGTTTCTAGACCAATTTTGTCTAAAAAAAATACAGTGCTGGCATTTATTTGTCTTTATCTTGTCAATAAAAGCAAAAAAACGCAATTTCACAATATGACGTCATGAGTTACTCATACTTAGGGAGCCATAAGTCAGTCAAGAAAGAAGATATTGCTTTGAAATTTGGTTTTGGTATTGTCCATATGTAGTTCTTTGAGATATATTCCGTTTTTTTTAACATATTTGAAAATGTTGATTTCGTGGCATTTTTCCGAGAAAAAAAACGGTTTCTTGGGTGCTCGGGGGTCAAAAAACAATATTTTCAAAAAATCCGAGATAGCCATTTTGTAGGCCTTGCAATCTGCTATCTATTGACATTTTGTATTGCATTTTTATTTTGCAAAAGTGGCATTTGTACGGCCTGTTAAATTGTAGCTGATTTTATCGTAAAACTCGTGTGTAGTGACGTCACTAAATTTCCTATATCTCACAAATTTATCGACGAAATTGTTTTCTGTTCAAACAGAAGATGTAAAATTGATATGGAAGAAGTTAATAATAGTTTCACGTTCATAGCTCCATTGTGTTTTGAGTTATCTCGAAAATTAGTCAGGGGGAAATATCCCCCCCCGGTCAAGCGCGGGTTAAATCGTACAAAACCGGAAGCCCCTTCCGATGCTTACTGAGTGTTTCTCTGTTCTCCGAGCCATATTTGGCTGTTTCAAGAGTAAAGGTCAGCCAGCCCGGCGCAGATAGAAACACTGAGTGTTTCTCTGTTCTCCGAGCCATATTTGGCTGTTTCAAGAGTAAAGGTCAGCCAGCCCGGCGCAGATAGAAACACTGAGTGTTTCTCTGTTCTCTGAGCCATATTTGGCTGTTTCAAGAGTAAAGGTCAGCCAGCCCGGCGCAGATAGAAACACAGGAATCGTGGGATATATGTAGTAGTTAGGTATGTAGTCGTAAAGTCCTTCAACGGCATACAAAGAAACATCGATGAATGGAATGGGTAAATTTTGACAGACAAACAATGCTCAACTTCAAGGACATATTTTCGTGTTACTTGGAATGGATCAAATCAATGATAAACTTCAAGGACATATTGTCGTGATGCTTGGGAAGTACGCACACATCATCACACACGATTCAAATGTTTGTTATGTTTACCAGCATGCTAGTGTGTCAATGTTTATACCAGCATCATTGCATCGGCAGATCCACGGACAGCTTATGCATGCAATTGTTAGTCAAACAACCACCATTTATTTGCTTCAGAAGAATGCAAAACCGTCTCTCGAATCGGCCCAGCTTTCGGGAAGGTTACGCCTCCTTCTGCACTGGTCGGAATGTCGGACTATGAAGTTATCTCACTGGGCCCATGTCCTCGCACGCATCACGTCCACCGGCGCTGGCCGTCGTCTGCCCACTTCCCCAAAGGACGGTCTCACACGTCAGGACGGGAAGGACCGTGCAGCGAGCAGCATGCTCGGCATCCTCGCCGCCGCCCGCTAGTTGTACCTACAAGTGGGTGGTGTTAGGTTACCAGATGTCGGGTCTCGAACGATCAATTCCTCGAGTTGGTGGGAGTTGGAGTGAGTAGAGTGAGGTGTGTTGTCGAGCTGGTGGGAGTTGGAGTGAGTATGGAGTGAGTAGAGTGAGGTGTGTTGTCGAGTTGGTGGAGTTGGAATGAGTATGGAGTGAGTAGAGTGAGCTGTGGTTGTGCTATGGGGTTACGCAGTGCGCGTGATAAAGGTCAGAGTTACCTGGCATTGACATTTCAAACTGTAGACGTTAAAAAACAATTAAAAAGCAGTTCCTTCTGTTCAGTCTCAAAAAGTGTGCAATCTTCACCGTAACATGATTACCTATTGGTGAGCTATGACGCGTCGGTAAGATGTGACGTGGTGTCGGTAAGATCTGATGTACCGGTGTGTTTAACACGTCAGTGAGATCGCGTGTTTCGGTCAGAAGTGATGTGTCGGTGAGATCTAACCTTTCGGCTTTCGGCAAGATGTGACATTTAGGTGAAATGTGACGTGTAGGTAAGATGTGACGTGGCGCCGGAGAGACCTGACGTACCGTAGAGATACGACGAGTCGGTGAGACCTGACGATTCTGTGATATGTGACGTTTCTTGAGCTCTGACTTTTCCGTGAGATCTGACGTTTTGTGATATCTGACGTGTCGGCAGTGAGATCGGACGCGGTGTCTGTGAGATCTGACGTGTCTGTGAGATCTGACGTGCCTGTGAGATCTGACGTGTCTGTGGGATCTGCCGTGTCTGTGAGATCTGACGTGTCTGTGAGATCTGACGTGCCTGTGAGATCTGACGTGTCTGTGAGATCTGACGTGTCTGTGAGATCTGAAGCGGTGTCTGTGAGATCTGACGTGTCTGTGAGATCTGACGTGTCTGTGAGATCTGACGTGTCTGTGAGATCTGACGTGTCTGTGAGATCTGACGTGTCTGTGAGATCTGACGTGTCTGTGAGATCTGACGAATTTGTGATATAACGACTGACGTGGTGTCTGTGTGATCTGGCGATGAAATATGACGTGGTGTCGGTAAGATCTGACGTTTCTATGATATCCAACGTGTCGGTAAGATCTGACGTGTCGGCAACATGTGACGTCACGCCGGTGAGAGCTAATCACCCGCCAGTAGGACGTGTGTCAGCGGTTCGCCTCGCGGCGCGCCCACGGAATGTGGCGCACCGGTGACGAGATCTGACGCGGACACGGCCCGTCGCGGCGCGGGACAGTCCTGGCGCAGAGTCAGACAGCAGATGAGAGCGCCCGGCGCCGGCCGCTAACGTGTTGGTTTTACCCGGCTGTGAAGTTTTTACAGGATCCACGGCTGTTTCACACCAAAGCCCGCGCCGACGCTCGTATTTCTTTATTATTACCGAATGTGGCAAAGCGTGCAGCGGCGGAGCTCTGTTTATAACGAGGCGGACCAGGGACCAAAGCAAACGTCCGGAAACACGGGCCCCGCAGAGCACGGGATGATTCAGACGAGACAAACACGAGGCGAGGAGATGGGGTGACGACGCCTCTGAAGCTGATGGCAGTGCTTAGAAGCCTCTCTCAGCCCTGAGCCCAGTCCCAAGCCCAGCCCCGCTGCCAGCTGCCCTCCGAGCCCCGCCGCGCTGCCAGTTCGCTCTCCGACGCCCTGCAGTCTCAAGCCGACCTATGTGACCTCGATAACTTCATGCCGGGTTCCACCAGCTGTTGGGAGGGAGCGCATGCATTCATTTTTCTTCCAACTTCGTTTGAGTGCTAGGAAAATCATCATGTCAGAGTTGCAGGGGATTGGGGACATGTGCGCGCTTTGTCGCTCTACTTTTGACCTCTAACGTGTCCCTCGGTGTCCCAGACGGTGGGGAGAGCGTGGCGTGGTGTCGCGCAGTCGCAGACACCACTCACAGGGCGCCCCCGTGTCACGCGTTTTGAGCGTTTCCGCCGGGCCGCAGTCTGCCAGGCGTCGCGCGTGACATGACGTGACGTGACGCACGAAGAAACATACCGACCGACGGAAGCAGCCAACACGTGCGGCGTCGGAACGAACACAGGTGGAAAAATAGACCAAAACTTGGCACACAAGCGAGAGAGGCTTTGGATTATGCTCAGAAGTACAGCTCACAGAAGATATTAATTTATGTAAAGTCCCTGTACATAGTCATTGAAAGTTTTTGATAAACATACACCTCTTAGCCGTTTCTCCACAAAATAAACCCAAAACTTTCTGTAATCGTTGACCAAGTTTGGCTCTATTTTTCCCTTCTGGCCGGCGTGGGCCGTTTTTATCGTGTCCAGACTGCTGTCTCCGATCTGGGCGTGTTTACATACTGGGTCGGCACGTCCGCGCCACATACGTCTCCGGCGCGACGCATTGTCCGGACACTGCCCGACACAATGCTCGCGCCTGGCCTGCTCGGCGCGTCTGATGTCCACCAGTGTTTACACGCGGGATGAGCCGACCCGGAGGAACACAGGGGCCGCCGGACGCGCCGAGCGTCGGCCACTCGCAGCAGAGCACCCCGACGCCCCCTCGCTACCCCCCCCCCCCCCGGCGCCCCCCCCCCCCGGCGGTCCGTCCACCCCGCCGGCTGGGCATGCCGCAGTGCATATGTAGGCTGGCATACGTTGCCAGGGTTGAGGTCTGGTTGCTAGGAAGGCGGGAGTCGAGACAGAGGGAACAGTGTGAAGAGCGGGTCGAGGAGTGCCGGCGTTGGGTAACCCAACGCGGGACGAAAGACACGATGATGACATATGGTGTCATTCTCCTAGAATTGCTCAAACATGACCGAGCCGATGCCGATTTCAGCGTGGGTATACTGGACGAATACCAAACGGATTTTATTGGACGTTAATTGACCGTCAATTTATCGATTTTGAATATGCCGGTCAGGAGAACTCAAGCGAAATGTAGCATTATGCCTATGGATAGGTGCATATTTAGGAAAAAGAATGTCAGCGTTAGTATTGATGATTCAAGAATCAAGTTCACAATCTTGCCAGTAGAGTCCCAGTAGAGTTCAGAAAACGGCGAAACATACGCGCATTCGTTGAAAAAAATGATGGCTGTCAACAATATTATACAAATACAAAAGCAGAATTACAATATATACGCGATACAACAGTATTGGCTAATTTACAATAGGTGCAACAGTATAATGCAATACAAAAACATTTCTTTTGTCCTTTTTGGCTGCAAAATAATGTGATAAGTTTAGGTTTAAACTTGCTAAGTGGCTTGTATTTGTATTTATATTTGTATTTACTACTCAGTGTTCCACGTCCCGCGTAGTTATTTCATATTTAACGAAATTATACTTTGAATAAGAGCCCTTAAAAAAATAAAGTGCATAATGTATATCCTGCATAGCAGCAATAAACAAAAACCTTATTGAAATTAACATTCTGAAATCCGATATGTGTTGTGCTGATCAAATAAGTTACATCAACCTAAGACTTCGTCAGTAGAATGGGAGTAATAATATACACCTCCAACCTCAAAATGTTTCATTCAAATACATTGCACCTAATTACTATTTATTGTAAACATTGTATTCACTCGTTGTCATTCACATTTTACATGATTGTCATTCATGTAAACATTGTATTCACTCATATGTAATTTTGACAAAGGCCTGTGGCCGAAATATCAATACAGTCTATCAGTAATTTAACGTTTTTATACATCGAGGTTAAGGTCATCAACCCTAATGGTTTTAATCATAATTACTATTTAATCAGAAAGTAGAAACACTTCACTTAAAACTAGTATGCATTATACAACTTTTACAGCAGCAAATTTCAAAAGTAGAATAATTTATTGACCAAAAACAGCCAAAACGAATGTCTCACCCACTACCGAATCAGTATCAATATTTGTATACTTAAAAAAGGGTAACCGATTGACATCACTACCAATTACTAATGTAGCTCGTTCGTCGATACCCAAACCGTCGCATCTGCATCTGCAATACCCGGTGCACCCTGAGCAAACCGAGCCGCGATCCCTACCTAGCCCCTGCGCCAAACGCGGTCTGTCAGCGCGATCCAGTCGATCCCGGCACTAATGCGCTGTAGTATGGCAGTATATGACACACGCTGCGCTGAGATGGTGTCAGCACTAATGCGCTGTAGTATGGCAGTATATGACACACGCTGCGCTGAGATGGTGTCAGCACTAATGCGCTGTAGTGTGGCAGCATGTGACACACGCTGCGCTGAGATGGTGTCAGCACTAATGCGCTGTAGTGTGGCAGTAAGTGACACACGCTGCGCTGAGATGGTGTCAGCACTAATGCGCTGTAGTATGGCAGTATATGACACACGCTGCGCTGAGATGGTGTCAGCACTAATGCGCTGTAGTATGGCAGTATATGACACACGCTGCGCTGAGATGGTGTCAGCACTAATGCGCTGTAGTATGGCAGTTTGTGACACACGCTGCGCTGAGATGGTGTCAGCACTAATGCGCTGTAGTGTGGCAGTAAGTGACATACGCTGCGCTGAGATGGTGTCAGCACTAATACACTGTAGTATGACAGTATATGACACACGCTGCGCTGAGATGGTGTCAGCAGCCAGCCGCCAGCCGAGGAAATGCCTTGCATACCGAGTATAAACATCGGACAGCGATGATGAGATCGCAGACGGCTGCGATAGCGGAGGCTGGCAAAGCTCGACTGGGAGGCTGACACAGCTCGACTTTGGGAGATTGACGCAGCTCGACTCTGGGAGACTTGGGAGGCTGACACAGATCGACTGGGAGGCTGTGACAACTTGACTGGGAGGTTGGCAAAGCTCGACTGGGAGACCGACGCAGCTCGACTGGGAGACTGACGCAGCTCGGTTTCAACTGCTTCGGCCCGGTAAGAGGCTGGCACAGCTCAATTTCAACTGCTTTCGCCCTATTACTGTCGGGCTAAACAAAACGAATCTGTCGGGGGAGGGGGGGGGGGGGGGGGCTATTCACCCCCCCCCTCCTTCGTATCTCGGAAAACGCTGGACAGATTCTCTCCGGTAAAGCGGCATTCGATTCCTTGGAGCATAACCTACATTCTGATTTGCATAAATATGCAACATTTTGTCATGGGCGGATACAGGTAGCAAAACAATGGGGAAAAACATGCATGTGAAGATTCTTGCACTGGGACGTTTTTTGAGCACAATGTTTCATGTTGTTGAATTTCGCCACCTTATTATATGCGCTAGCATATACTCCTTTTTAAAATTTGTGGAAATTAACCCAATGGCGTTCTCAAGCAATTCCAAAGGGGGATGTCTAAAGATGTCACTATAATATGTTTGCCGCTTGGATTTCTGTTTTAGATGCTTATAATTATAAGTGTATGCTTGAGAAAGTAAATTATGGCACTTTTTATTTCTGCAGTGGCGTGCTCAGAAGGGGAAGGGGAGGGGAATTGAGCCTTGTCTTGTGTTTTCTTTATCTTTGCTTATTGATATATTTTGCTATGTAGTGTCACGCCATGGACCCACAATTCCCCCTAATGTCATCCCTGGGACCGCCCATGACCCAGAATACAATTGTGATCCATGCAGATGATATTGCATGAAATTACCCACAGCAAAATAACGTTCAGGGGCACTAAACACAATGCGTGTGAACGGAGTCAAACACATGCCCCCAAAATCCGTCCCTGGAGTTGCCCTTGGGAAACCAAAAATTTCAAAAAATACGAAACGTATGCGAGGCATTGCTTAAACAGGTCACCAAGTTTCAAGTTGATATCTTTTGCTATGTAGTTACACGTCGTGGTTCCACAACTCCCCCTATTTTCATCCCTGGAGCCGCCCAAAACATTGGGCCGTGCGCTTACGTCCCACGCCTGGAACTGCCTATGCCACAAAATACAATTGCGATCCATGCAGATGATATTACACGAGATAGTCCACCGCGAAATAATGTTTGGAGTTACTAAACACAATGTGTGTGCCCCAAAAACCCGTTCCTGGAGTCGCCTGTGGGAAACCCAAAATATACAAAATCACACAAGGTGTGCAAAGAACGGCTGAAAGGGTTCACTGAGTTCAAAATTCTTATCTTTCAGATTTCGATGAAATACCAGTGACCCAAAATGCATCACAAAATACGTCCCTGAAGGCGCACATGCGCCATCCATAAATTTGGAAAAATGTTCAACATGTCTACAAAAAGCAGTAAGGAAAGGTGTGAAAGTAGTAAGCTGGTATCTACAACGGTTAGAGAATCGGAACTGATTCTCTTGTACAAGCCTAGAAAAAAAATCCCTTGTAGTTTGCTCATTTATGTAAATGAGCCTGAATACAATAATAGCCATATCAGTGCTAAATGTTAACTGTCTGTAAAGTCATCTTCTAAGTTGCAGAAGAGTGAAGTTATGCAGTTTGTAATGTATGTAACATTATAAATAAACAATAATACAAATTTGCAGAACTAAGTAACAGTATATAAACAAACAACATAAGCATGCATAAACGTGCATAATCTGAAATAAAACATAGTAAATCAGAGATAGAGATTTATATTGGTGTTAAGCAATATAGTACCTCTATTTATTTTCTGCTTTCTTGAAATATGAATTAATTAGATCATGTTTCAACTTATAGATCAATTAATTACATCATGCGCGAAAGCCACCCCGACTAACCGACGCTGGAACCTGGGTGAGATCGAACAGCAACAAGCTTTGCTTAGCTGGGGGTCTCACTGGGTTCCAGCAAAGATCTGTTTGCCTAGACCAGGACCTGCCTTCCCCAACCTTTGTATGAATGAAATTGTATCCTGCCTCACTGTCTAGCAAACCTTTCTTGATGGCAACGAGATTGGGGCAGCAGGCAGTGGGGCACACACTTGGAATCCTTACTAACTCGGTTACGTATGTGCGAATGTCAGAATGTATGATCCCAGGGGCGTAGTTGGGGGGCAGTCACTTGTTGATTTCAGCAACGACTTCTTTCTGCCTTCTTATTTTTGACCACATTACCACTTACCACTTAGCCTTCCTCTCTTCATTTGCTTTTTTATTTCTTCTTCCATTTCCTAGCTGGGAGTGCCGCGACATTTTCTCTTTTGTTCTCTGGTGTTAAAGTAAGGTGATGTGCGTCGATGGGATCGAGGGCGGGGGCACTCCTGGTCACTTGTTAATGGGTGGCGGCATAGAAGGAAAAAAAACGAATCACGCTGAAAACCAAAACATGCCCCCAAAAAAACACGCCTGGAGCCGCCCCTGGTGAGCTGAAAATTTTGAAAAAAATCCGAAATGTGTCCAATGAATATTTAGGAAAAGTCCCAAAGTTTGATGTTCGCATCTGTACTCGTTTGGGGACAGGAGCGGAAATTTTTGAGGAGGTCGTTTAAGCCCCCCCCCCGCATAGGGTTAGGGCGGTGGGCGTAGGACGCTGGCGCAGCTCACTTCCAGCACCGGTCGTGCCCGAACACTTTCTAGCAGCTGCATCCCTCAAAACTCAAAACGAGGTTGGCGTAGTTCGACGGGCTGATCATCTGCTTCGAGACAAACAGCACGCAGCGCGCGACTTGGACATTGTGAACTGTGAAGTGCTCCGACTATGCCGGGTTTTCATGGCCAGGAGTAAGCTCTGGAATGGTCCATTTGGGCTCTGGTATAACTTTCCACCTAATCACAACGCAACGGCTGACCAGATCAGAGGTGAAAATGTCTACGACGTTTGTAACACAGCTAGTGAAACCTTTGAATTGGGGAAAAAATATAGGATATTTATCTGTCCAAAGCGTATTTTTTATTTTATTTTATTAAGCAAATCACCAACAGGGTCGCCCCCACTGACAGGTGAAGTCACATAGTAAAACCGATATCACACGACAACAAGTTCGAGAGCTTTTGTCAGAGAGTTTCAGCCGATTTTTCCCCTCTAATTAATGTGCGCGACCGTATGGCCCTTGGCATTGCTTCTGCAGGCGGACAGTATAGAAGTTTGGTCCTACACCACTTCTGCTGTCGCGGGAAGGACCAGGGCCTCATTATCTGATCCTGCCTCAACAGCACCTTCATTAGTGAGCTAGTTGGACACTGGACGCTGGCACAGGGAGCCATTTGAAGTAAAACGGCGTGCCATTATCTCACCGACACTCCGCCACCACGGAAAGTAGCAAGTCAAAGGCATGCGCCCGAGGGATTGAGCAAAAGTGTATGCATCCTAATGAAATGCTGCCTCCACTAGGTGCACTCTGGGTTATTGCGTTGTGCATGAATCTGCTGTGTGCTATCATTACGTTCACTAGGTGCACTCTGGGTTATTGCGCTGTGCATGAATCTGCTGTGTGCTATCATTACGTTTACTAGGTGCACTCTGGGTTATTGCGCTGTGCATGAATCTGCTGTGTGCTATCATTACGTTCACTAGGTGCACTCTGGGTTATTGCGCTGTGCATGAATCTGCTGTGTGCTATCATTACGTTTAACTCTGGGTTATTGCGCTGTGCATGAATCTGCTGTGTGCTATCATTACGTTTACTAGGTGCACTCTGGGTTATTGCGTTGTGCATGAATCTGCTGTGTGCTATCATTACGTTCACTAGGTGCACTCTGGGTTATTGCGCTGTGCATGAATCTGCTGTGTGCTATCATTACGTTTAACTCTGGGTTATTGCGCTGTGCATGAAT
>JAXIVJ010010937.1:0-12500 GCA_036785665.1 Chirona hameri | reverse complement strand
AATTCATATAGCACATGACCGAAGTCTAATACTAAATAGAAATCAAGGTCACGGTCGGAGCACACAAGTCAGGTTTAGAAAATAATATAAATATGTAATTATGAACTGCAAAAGGGACGAACAAATTAAGTGAGTGAATTGAACCCATTTCGTTGCTTCAAAGACATTCTTAAAGGGACTGTTCCACTTTAACATTATATTTTAGTTGAGATAGCCACGTTGTTGAGTTTGCATTTAAATCTAGTAGGGTAGCAGTTAAAACAGCCACATAGGTCTAATCGAAAATAAATTCGAGCTTGGTCTTGACAATTGTAACGAATAAACCCTATGTGTATTTGAATACGGGTCTAAAGCCGATGACATCTCTCTTTACCAAATGGTGATGGTAGTCAACTTGTTTTCAGGTGAACCTTGGAGATATTTGCTACGTTTCAATGGTTTAGTGATTGGTTTGATTTTCATTCAAATCGCCAGAATTGTCTCGAAATAATTGTTCCATACTTTGGCAGGGTAAAGGATTTCTGTGTAGCTCTCTAGAGCTCAATATGACGTCATCAATCCAAATATTAAAACTTAACTTTTATGAAATTGAGCGCTGTTTGCGAGAAACAAATGTCATAATCGTGTTCGGCAGCAATTACTTCATATTTTGCACCACAAGCGGCGTACATTTTACAACTTTTGGGAAGGTGGGACAGCCCTTTTAAGGGCAAAGTGGCGAGGCGCAGGTTCAAGGCCAATTTACGAGGTCGACATGGACACACGACACACACGACACACACGACACACACCACACACACCACACACACCACACACACCACACACACCATACACACCACACACACCACACACACCACACACACCACACACACCATACACACCACACACACCACACACACACCACACACACCACACACACCACACACACCACACACACCACACACACCACACACAAACCTTAACAAAATTATTGCACTGCACAGTGCACATGTTTCTCGATCAATTTTGTTACAAAAATACAGGGGTGAAGTTTTCATTTATAGTAATTGAACGTCAAACAGTGTCAATGTTGAAATGGCCTTGCATGATGGAAAAGCGTGAGTACCCATATATGTCAAAAATATATAAGCTTACAATCAGTGTGTAGGTATATCTGAAGCAGCTCGCTGGTATTATCTTTACATTTTCCATCCTGCAATAAAGCATTCAATGTCATTTTTGCCCATATTGATAGAAGCATGTATCATGAAGGTATGCAATTTATGGGTGGAATAAACGTTCACAAGAAATCGTTAAAATATACCCCACATGTTATTTCTGGTCACCACGCTGATGCGCGAATAAGGAACTTCGCTCATTAGATATTCAGTTTTGGTAATGACCCCCTATATTTGATAACACCATGGCCAGAGTGATGTTCAGCCCATGTCATCAAATGATTTACGAGGCAGCGCTAACGGCACGAGCCGATATAAATCTGCCATGTTTCGCCGGACCGGGCAATCTTTGTTTTCCTGCTGTATTAAAAAATACCTCGGCGAACAGCTCGAATCTCCCCAGTTTCCCCGTTCTTTTAGCACGCGTGACAACTTTGCTAACAGTCACACGATCGTGCCAAGCAAACGGCTGTCATATTTGCAGACATTTTTCGCTGGCCTCCTCCTACAAGGGACACCAGACCGCACAGCATACTTTACCCGGCGCACAACTGTTGGCTGTGAGGAAAAGCGCGGCTCTCGTCGCCTGCTTCTGCCTCTGTTTAAGCGGCCGCCCTACCTGCGTGACATAGGTGGACAGTTTTATTTGTCCGCGCTGCTCCTATCCAAGGTGCTCGGTCGTGTCTGCGCTGTTATTGTTCGCCAGAACGGCAGCCGAGTACCGTCACCGGTGGCCCTGTTATCGATAGTCAGTGGACCGCCATCGCCAACGCACGCAAAACACGGCCTACACAATGTCCGATGGCAGTGGTCAATTGTATTTTCGCTTGCTCGCGCTCTACAAGGATAATGAAGTTGTGGGTTATGTTTTGCTATGAGTAATATCGGTTAATGAGGAAAGGTAGGGAGTGTTAGTTCCCCCATTCTGCGCCCTGTCCTGTAGTGAGCAGGTGCATTTCCAAAGCTTCCTCATATATCATATGCCACATATTCATATAACTTCATATGGTGCTATGCTATGCGTGACGTAACTTACAGATATTTATATGCATTATGCTGTGTTAGCTTTCATAGGAAGACATGAGGACCAAATCAGCTTGGGTGATACCAAGCGATAGCACATCGGTGTGCTGTGCTCATGCATCGCGTAGGATTGTCGCTGGGGCCATCCAATATATTTCCTCAGAAGTTATCACATTTGAACACTTAGGTCTCCTGAATGACCTGAAAATGTCGTCGTTTTTGATCATCTCTTTAAAAATACTCAATATTACAATGCTATAGTTTTAGTTATTTTTATATTGTTGATAATGAGCCTTAAAGGGAATGTTTCATCTTTCTGAAAGTTGTAAAATATACGCTGGTTGTAGTCGAAAATATGAAGAAGTGCTGCTGAAAACGATGGTGATATTTTTCTCTCGAAAAGTCACTTAACTTTATACAAATTAAGTTTGTTAATTTTGGCTGATGACGTCATTATTGAGCTATAGACCGCCGCTGATTGGCTGACAAAGTGGAAATGGCTGACAAAGTGGCTGTCAGCCAATCAGCGGCTGCACCAGCCTGGGTGCATTTTACAAATGGTAAATCAAATTGCTTACAAACCGTTAAGTTTTGGGAAAAATTACCTTAGTAATTTATACATTTCAATAACGGCTTAAGATATTGGCTATCTCAGTTCAAAACCAATACAAAGGTGAAACATTCCCTTTAAAGGGAAATATTGACCTTTTCCCGCAAAAATGGAGTTATTACTTGAAATCGACAGACGAGTCCAAAACATATTGTAAATTGATCACATTTTGCATATAAATATTCCTACCGAAAGATATTTCAAGTTAAAGTTGACAAGTGTTCCACGCTTTTAACGACCGGTACTCAAGTACTTGGCAACGAATTTCGGTCCCCACCAAAATCCGGTATTGCTTTTTGATGAAATGGTATGGCAAATATGTCTTGCACTCTGTCTATTGTGATTATGTGCCCTACTATCCTTATCAATCAACAAACATTGAATAAAAAGGTATCCAAATTGGCAGTTAACTTATGCACCCAACGACGGCCTAGTTAGTGGTTGCGACCCTCAAATTATGAAAACAACTGTAATAATGGTTAATTTATTTTCAACATTAGAATTTTTTATAGTTTTGTCTCTGGCTGTATATAGAACAATGCTTTAGCTTATCAATAAAATAACCACTTTTTCCAAAACAATCAACAAACAATTGAAAAAGTGGCAATGAGATCGGAAGTTCATTTATGCACCCAGCGGCGACCTACTTAGTGTCGGCGATTTGTTTCAGGGACATTGTCACTGTGCTTTCAAAGGAAAGACAGTTATGTCACGCCAGATATAGAGAAGGATCATACCGTTCGTCACGATATATAAGGATATATATTTAAATTTCCCAAATTTGTGTTATCGAAACATAAAAAGTTGCTATTTCACTTTTAAATTGAGATGCAATCGATTTGATCCATATGTCATAAGATAAGGCAGAAAAATAAATCCAAAGGTCAATATTTCCCTTGAAGGGAGCGATAAGTCAGCGATAAGTTTAAGGGTCGATAAGTCATAACACGATAAGTTACTGTGAATATAGGTATAGGTATAGGTATCAAGTGAATATAGGTAATTGACCATTCGTCATTGTCATAAATAGGTAAAGTTGGCAATAATAAGGTATTATAAATTAATTGCACTCTTTTGTCGTCTATTTCCTCAGGACCTTCTGGCAAAGGGACATCACACAATTTCTTTAAAAAAAGAGCAAGACAAAAGGATTCGAACTTGAATGGTCGACTCCATCTTGCAGATGCATGATCATTTATGATCGTCTTGTTTCAGTTGAATGCCTAGGCTCTTCCAGCCTATTTTATGTGACAGATATGCTGTTTTTATCGATGATTTCCCTCTGTATGCGGGCCTTGTAGATATGATGGTTGATAAGGCTCTGCTCCCTATCAGCAGCGATGATGCATTCTACCGCTGGGAGTTTTCTCTCTAACTTGGTGTGGTACCTCCTTTGGGCCTCTTCTCTATCATCTTTGAGTTGCATACATTCAAAGAGCATATGCTCTAATGTTTCAATACCATCGAGACAAAGTGGACAGGTGCTATTTTGATGTATGTGTCTGCTGACCATTCCTGTGAACACCCATGAGTGTCCTGTTAGTAAAATTATTTTTGTTAGTGTGGCTTGTCTGCCAATTGTGCTGTATTTGCTAGATGGCCAGAATGCACTTGGTGCTTCATACTTGTTATTTTGCGGCAACATTGCCGCAAAATAACAAAATAACAACCGCATTGCCGCATGAGTGGATTGGTTCCACTCATGCATAATCTATCTTAACAATTCCTCTCAAAATAACGAACGAACAAATGGCATATCACTAACAGTACAACATACGAAAAACACAAGGCAGGGCTGAAAATAACCACCATTTATCAGAAGGGTAAATACTCTTGCAAGCCAGAGAACAGTCACCCTTATTCGGGAAAGTCAATACTCTCCTACGCAACCTTGAAAGCACCCCAAAGCAAACCACATCTGCGCGCAGTGAGCTCAGCTGGACAGCTAGCTCTGCTGCAGTCACCGGCTGACCGAACCGAGTCACCTGACACAACAGCTGGCTCTGCTGCAGTCACCGGCTGACCGTACCGAGTCACCTGACACAACAGCTGGCTCTGCTGCAGTCACCGGCTGACCGTACCGAGTCACCTGACACAACAGCCGCCCACGACACTGCACAGGTGACGTCCACATGGCGCATGTGGCTCCTATCGAGGCATCTCTGTAATCGATGTTATCGAAATCGAATGTAAGCATTCGTGTAACTTTCGACCTGCGCGTGGTGCGTAGACGCTATTTTGACAGGTGGTGTTAGCCTCACAGGACGCCGGCTCCCTGGTGGGGACGCCGGCTCCCTGGTGGGGACGCCGGCTCCCTGGTGGGACGCCGGCTCCCTGGTGGGGATGCCGGCTCCCTGGTGGGGACGCCGGCTCCCTGGTGGGGACGCCGGCTCCCTGGTGGGACGCCGGCTCCCTGGTGGGGACGCCGGCTCCCTGGTGGGGACGCCGGCTCCCTGGTGGGGACGCCGGCTCCCTGGGGGGGGGGGGACGCCGGCTCCCTAGTGGGGACACCGGCTCCCTGGGGGTGGGGACGCCGGCTCCCTGGGGGGGGGGGGGGACGCCGGCTCCCTGGTGGGGACGCCGGCTCCCTGGTGGGGATGCCGGTCCCTGGTGGGGACGCCGGCTCCCTGGTGGGGACGCCGGCTCCCTGGGGGGGGGGGGGACGCCGGCTCCCTGGTGGGGACGCCGGCTCCCTGGGGGGGGGGGGGGGGGGGACGCCGGCTCCCTGGTGGGGACGCCGGCTCCCTGGGGGGGGGGGACGCCGGCTCCCTGGTGGGGACGCCGGCTCCCTGGGGGGGGGGGGGACGCCGGCTCCCTGGTGGGGACGCCGGCTCCCTGGTGGGGACGCCGGCTCCCTTGTGGGGATGCCGGCTCCCTGGTGGGGACGCCGGCTCCCTGGTGGGACGCCGGCTCCCTGGGGGGGGGGGGGGGGCGCCGGCTCCCTGGTGGGACGCCGGCTCCCTGGTGGGGATGCCGTCTCCCTGGTGGGGACGCCGTCTCCCTGGTCGGGACGCCGGCTCCCTGGTGGGGACGCCGGCTCCCTGGTGGGGACGCCGGCTCCCTGGTGGGGACGCCGGCTCCCTGGTGGGGACGCCGGCTCCCTGGTGGGGACGCCGGCTCCCTGGTGGGGATGCCGGCTCCCTGGGGGGGGGGGGGGGGGCGCCGGCTCCCTGGTGGGGACGCCGGCTCCCTGGTGGGGACGCCGGCTCCCTGGTGGGGACGCCGGCTCCCTGGTGGGGACGCCAGCTCCCTGGGGGGGGGGACGCCGGCTCCCTGGTGGGGACGCCGGCTCCCTGGTGGGGACGCCGGCTCCCTGGTGGGGACGCCGGCTCCCTGGGGGGGGGGGGGGCGCCGGCTCCCTGGGGGGGGGGGGGGGGCGCCGGCTCCCTGGTGGGGACGCCGGCTCCCTGGTGGGGACGCCGGCTCCCTGGGGGGGGGGGGGGGCGCCGGCTCCCTGGTGGGACGCCGGCTCCCTGGTGGGGACGCCGGCTCCCTGGTGGGGACGCCGGCTCCCTGGGGGGGGGGGGGGGGGGCGCCGGCTCCCTGGTGGGGCAGATGCTTCTGGTTAACACATACGTCAGCCACGTATGACACGTGGCTGAGTTGGGCCAGGAATTATATTTCAATCATTTCCTAGCATATCTCACTCAAATATCTGTTGCATATTCCCACAGAAAATATCTTCTTTCCCGTCGAGACTCGTCGTGTTTCGAGATAGGTGCGATTTATGATTAACAAAAATGTGTTTTAGGTACCTAAAGTGTTTTTTTTTTACATTTGGTATATCTTGATGCTGCATGAGCGCACTGTGCGTTTATTGGGTGTGGGTGTGGCTAAACTATGGATAATTTGGAATCGAGTAGCATCACGCAATTGTTGTCTCGCGCAATCTGCAATGTCTCACTTCATTTCAAAATGGCGACCACCTGTCCGGGTTAGTTGGGTCAGAGGGCTGCGGGGCTAGTTGGGTCGTGACCCAATTAACCCCGATCACTTTCAGTGATGGTTCAACACGCCCATGGCATTATACTAGGTCAGAGGCAGCGTTCAGTTGACGAGCAGGTATGATTATTGATGCAACGGTACACATTTATTGATTGGACTTCATTAATTTTCATACATAAATAAATAAATAACAAATACTCAAGTAATATATACTCAAATAATATATACTCAAATAATATACTAAAATAGTATATACTCAAATAATATATACTCGAATAATATACACCAAATAATATATACTCAAATAATAAATATTATAATATGTAAATACTAATATATACATAAATACATAATATTCATAAATAAATACAAGTTATTATTTTGTAATTTATTCCTGTTTTGGTGGAAAATGAAAATATTTAAGGTGTGCGGTCTTGTACCTGTCTGGCTGTGCAGCTGCTCTACACGTCTTTCCACCCACCTTTATCGCCAAAATATGTACATTTTATAGTGTGTATGTGTTAATATCCAGCCAAATGGGTCCCGAATATGGATCCAGAGATCAGATCCCTAGGATTTGGATCCAGGATCAACTGGAATATTGGAACCGCTTCATATGTTACCGCTTATTACGCATACGAGTATTTGTTTCACCCAATTTGTACGATTGACAACTATTAGCGGTATTTCCGTTTGCACACCTTTTCACAGGATAAGTGTCTACATAACACTGCTTCTAGCTATCTCACAGCATCATAACAAGCCTGCGGGGACATTTAACTAACTAATGGGGGCATTTTCGATATCTATCCTAGGCAGGGTTCGACTTTTGGTCATCAAAAGGAACTTCTCGCCACTTGCCGGCTTAAACCTTTGTACCGGTAAAAGTGGCAAAAGTAGCCTGAAGTAACTATGATTATGTCTGGCATATGGCAAGGTATGGTTGCCACCAGCAGTGAGTTAATTGTTTTGTCCTCTGAAAAGCTGGGTTTTGTCCTAATTTTGCCAAGCGGTTTAGCTGCAAGCAGTTTTTGTTCGATTGTAGAGCAGGACAAGTTTGAGCAAACATGTGCATGTTCGCAGTGGCGGTCGCAGGGGGGGGGGGGGGGGGGCATCCGGGCCATGCCCCCCCCCCCCAAAGACACATAAGGGGGGGGGGGGGCAACATATCTTTTGCCCCCCCCCCCCAAAGCTAAGGCCATAGACGGAGGGCCCTCCCAGGCTGACAGAGGGGCCCTCTCAGGCCGACGGAGGGCCCTCTCAGGCCGACAGAGGGCCCTCTCAGACCGACAGAGGACACTCTCAGGCCGACAAAGGGCTCTCTCACGTCGACGGAGGGCCCTCCCAGGTCGATGGAGGGCCCTCTCAGGTCGATGGAGTACAGTCTGAGCCCGACAGAGGGCTCTCTTAGGCCGACGTAGGGCCCTGTCAGGCCGACAGAGGGCCCTCTCAGGTCGACAGAGGGGCCCTCTCAAGCCGACGGAGGGCCCTCTCAGGACGACAGAGGGCTCTCTCAGGTCGACAGAGGGACCTCTCAGGCCGACAGAGGGCCCTCTCAGGCCGACAGAGGGCCCTCTCAGGCCGACAGAGGGCCCTCTCAGGCCGACAGAGGGCCCTCTCAGGCCGACAGAGGGCCCTCTCAGGCCGACAGAGGGCCCTCTCAGGCCGACAGAGGGCCATCTCAGGTCGACAGAGGGCCCTCTCAGGCCGACAGAGGTCCCTCTCAGGCTGACAGAGGGGCCCTCTCAGGCCGACGGAGGGCCCTCTCAGGCCGACAGGGGGCTCTCTCAGGTCGACAGAGGGCCCTCTCAGATCGACGGAGTACAGTCTGAGCCCGACGAGGGCTTTCTTGGGCCGACGTAGGGCCCTCTCAGGCCGACAGAGGGCCCTATCAGGCCGACAGAGGACCCTCTCAGACCGACAGAGGGAATTATCAGGCTGACAGAGGGCCCTCTCAGGCCGACAGAGGGGCCATCTCAGGCCGACGGAGGGCCCTCTCAGGCCGACAGAAGGCTCTCTCAGGTCGAACGAGGGCCCTCTCAGGCCGACAGACGGCCCTCTCAGGCCGACAGAGGGGCCCTCTCAGGCCGACGGAGGGCCCTCTCAGGCCGACAGAGGGCTCTCTCAGGTTGACAGAGGGCCCTCTCAGGCCGACAGAGGGCCCTCTCAGGCCGACAGAGGGCTCTCTTAGGCCGACAGAGGGCTCTCTCAGTCCGATGGAGGGCCCTCCCAGGCCGACGGAGGGCCCTCCCCGGCCGACGGAGGGCCCTCTCAGGTCGACGGAGTACAGTCTGAGCCCGACAGAGGACTCTCTTAGGCTGACGTAGGGCTCTCTCAGGCCGACAGAGGGCCCTCTCAGCCCGACAGAGGGACCCTCTCAGGCCGACGGAGGGCCCTCTCAGGCCGAAAGAGGGTTCTCTCAGGTCGACAGAGGGCCCTCTCAGGCCGACAGAGAGCCCTATCAGGCCGACAGAGGCCCTCTCAGACCGACAGAGGGAACTATCAGGCCAACAGAGGGCCCTCTCATGCCGACAGAGGGGCCCTCTCAGGCCGACGGAGGGCCCTCTCAGGCCAACAGAGGTCCCTCTCAGGCCGACAGAGGGGCCCTCTCAGGCCGACAGAGGGCCCTCTGAGGCCGACAGAGGGCCCTCTCAGGTCGACGGAGTACAGTCTGAGCCCGACAGAGGGCTCTCTTAGGCCGACGTAGGGCCCTCTCAGGCCGACGGAGGGCCCTCCCAGGCCAACGGAGGGCCCTCTCAGGTCGACGGAGTACAGTCTGAGCCCGACAGAGGACTCTCTTAGGCTGACGTAGGGCTCTCTCAGACCGACAGAGGGCCCTCTCAGCCCGACAGAGGGGCCCTCTCAGGCCGACGGAGGGCCCTCTCAGGCCGAAAGAGGGCTCTCTCAGGTCGACAGAGGGCCCTCTCAGGCCGACAGAGGGCCCTATCAGGCCGACAGAGGCCCTCTCAGACCGACAGAGGGAACTCTCAGGCCAACAGAGGGACCCTCTCAGGCCGACGGAGGGCCCTCTCAGGCCAACAGAGGTCCTTCTCAGGCCGACAGAGGGGCCCTCTCAGGCCGACGGAGGGCCCTCTCAGGCCGACAGAAGGCTCTCTCAGGTCGACAGAGGGCCCTCCCAGTCCGACGGAGGGCCCTCTCAGGTCGACGGAGTACAGTCTGAGCCCGACAGAGGGCTCTCTTAGGCCGACGTAGGGCCCTCTCAGGTCGACAGAGGGCCCTCTCAGGCCGACAGAGGGGCCTCTCAGGTCGATGGAGTACAGTCTGAGCCCGACAGAGGGCTCTCTTAGGCCGACGTAGGGCCCTCTCAGGTCGACAGAGGACCCTCTCAGGCCGACAGAGGGGCCCTCTCAGGCCGACAGAGGGCCCTCTCAGACCGACAGAGGGAACTCTCAGACCGACAGAGGGCCCTCTCATGCCGACGGAGGGTCCTCTCAGGACGACGGAGGGCCCTCTCAGGCCGACGGAGGGCCCTCTCAGGCCGACAGAGGACCCTCTCAGGTCAACAGAGGACCGTCTCTGTCTCTGTGTCATAGGGCTCTCTGTCGGCCCTCAACAGAGAGGTCGACAGAGAGCCATATGAAGCCGACTGAGTCACTGAGGGACTCATAAATGAAAGTAAAAATGGGCCCCTGAGCCCCTGGTAGTACCCGCGGGTGTCCAGGGTTTCCCCTTGGGGACGCCCCTGACTCCCGCCAGCTGTATGCCGCATCTAACTAGCTTAGATCAGGACATTCTTTCAGGCCAGCATTGGCATTATGACTCTAAGAAAAGAGTTCGCCCGACAGCTCTGTGATCACTAAAGAGCGCTTTCGTATCGACAGTTCTCGAAGGCCGTCTGAGGACCCTATTCAGACCAGCACAGGCCCCCAGGCTCGGCAAGGGCCCTTTTGCCAAGTTGCCACCGCCCCCCCTTCCCCAAAAGGTCACCCCCTTCCCCCCTAAGGGATCCAGTTTACACTAGATAAAATGGGATTCCCTCAAGCTTTAACATTACGTGTCTATGGGCGTTGCATGAAAAGAATCGAGTTATAAATATCTTCGACTGCACCCCCCCCCCCCTCTTCGGCAGGTGAAAAGGTATTGTGGCCCCTCCCTGAGAGAAATACTGGCTTCGTGCCTGGTTGCGATGCTTAATTTTATTTTGTAAGCAAAGGGCCCTTTTGCTGGCAAGGGCCCTTTTGCCAAGTTGCCCCCCCCCCCAAGGTGAAGGCTGCGACCGTCCCTGCATGTTCGTGAATAGCTTGCCAATAATAGCGAAAATGGAAATTTGGACCGATCCCATTTTCAACTAAAAATACATTTATGGTATAAGCATACGATAATTACAAATTCTGTGCCAAGGTGAAAGGTCAAGGTCAACTTAGTAAAATAGAGATTACGCACAATGCACTATCATTATGAGGAGCACCACCTCCGCAAAAAGGTACACAAACTCAAGTTTACCAGTTTGACCTTGACCTTTGTTTTTGACAAAATAACATCGGATTCGTAATATTTATACGCTTTTTGATCTATAAGCATGTTTTGAGCATAAAGATAATCGCTGCAAATTCCCCTGTTGTTTTTGTTGACTAACTTCACGAACATAACACACGTCATGTCATGTGCCAGGCGACATTTTGGGCTGCATGGGGCAGCCGTTGTTTCGCGTCCAGATGACAGTGACTAGCCATGCAAGTTCATTGACCAGAGCAAAGAAACGCGCACACGTATCACAATCAACATGCTATCTAGTGGACCAACTTGCCCCGACCACTGGCCCAACTTATCCCGCCACGGGGTAAGTTGGGCCATTCGAGGTTGGCTGCTTTAAAGGGAATAGGTCACCTTGAAAGTTTTCTGGAAATTTGTCCATACAGGGTATTTCGAGCTAAAAAAAACGAATATAGCATTTGTTTGGACGATAGATGGATATCCGTCGAAAAATTGGCATGTTTCTCTTTTCTCCTTCATGGCCATACAAAAACTTCATGACAATTATGACATCATGCATATGGTAGCTTGGATATGGAAAATATTGCACACAATAACGACGGACTTTAGACATATATACGCAGGCTGCTTTTAACGTAAACAACCGTTGTGAGGACCCGAAACAAGTTTCGGGCGCCCGAAACAGTCTTCTAAAAGGGGCCTACTAGTCCCGTGTCGAAAATACTTAGCGTAGCGAGTCAATTCTTTCACCACAAACCATTTTCGATCTGCTCTACAAATCTGCTATCTCAGTTCAAAACCCCATGTTAAAGGTGAACTATTCTCTTGAACTGAATGTAGCACCAAGCAGAAACTTGTATTCCGTTTACATTTTGTATTCTTCTATAAAGCAAGGAATGGGCTAGCCAACGACACCAAACAGAGAGCCATGTATATCACCATATCCTTCCAAAGTATACCGAATTAAGAAAAAAAACCATGCCCAACTAACGCCGCTCTCCCCTAATTCATTATATGTTCCCGCTTAGTTCCTTCGGTATCTCATGCAGCAAGGACTTACAGAAGCAATCACCAACTCCTGGTCTATTTCATCGACGGATCACTGCTGAGACTGAGGGCATTATAATACATACATATACTTATAGTATTGCACTTATAGTCTTCTGATATTTTATCTCCACCCCTCGCCCCCCCCCCCCCCCTTCTATCTCTATATATATCTCCCTCCTTCTTTCCATCCCTCTCTCCTCCCTCCTCTCTCCTGCAGATATGCAAACCACCAGCAAACTAGTTTCGCTAAGGAGGCTCTG
>JAXIVJ010010936.1:0-45414 GCA_036785665.1 Chirona hameri | reverse complement strand
GGCAATATGATGCATAATCTACACCTCACACTCTGGGCTCTTAGTATCAGCCACGGAAATGGGTAACACCAGACAACACTTGAGCTGACGTGCGGAAATTCCAGCCGACCAAACTGAGGTGTTCCAGAACCGGACAAACGCAGCTGCAAACTCACATCAGAAATAGTTGACGCTCTAAGTTTATCAATTCCGAGGACACATCAGATACTTAGCTGTAATCGCTGTACCGGACTGTTTCTCCGACATGATACCCAGGACAAACATAATTTATTCCGTTGCTTTCCCTGAGAGCCGTAGCGTTTACAACCGCAATTTATGACAACATAGACCTGCCACTAAGCAACGGTCGGATAGACCTATCCTGACCTGACCATACCCGACAAGACTGACCCGATCAGACCAACCCGACGAGACCCGACCAGACCCGACCAGACCCGACCAGACCCGACCAGACCCGACCAGACCCGACCAGACCAAACCGACCAGACCAAACCGACCAGACCCGACCAGACCCGACCAGACCCGACCAGACCAAACCGACCCGACCCGACCAGACCAGACCCGACCAGACCCGACCAGACCCGACCAGACCCGACCAGACCCGACCAGACCCGACCAGACCCGACCTGACCCGACCAGACCCGACCCGACCCGACCCGACCGACCCGATCCGACCAGACCCGACCAGACCCGACCAGACCCGACCAGACCCGACCAGACCCGACCAGACCCGACCAGACCAAACCGACCAGACCCGACCAGACCCGACCAGACCCGACCAGACCCGACCAGACCCGACCAGACCCGACCAGACCAAACCGACCAGACCCGACCAGACCCGACCAGACCGACCAGACCCGACCAGACCCGACCAGACCCGACCAGACCCGACCAGACCAAACCGACCAGACCAAACCGACCAGACCCGACCCGACCAGACCCGACCAGACCCGACCAGACCCGACCAGACCCGACCAGACCCGACCAGAACCGACCAGACCCGACCAGACCCGACCAGACCCGACCTAACCCGATCAGACCCGACCCGACCCGACCCGACCCGACCCGACCCGACCAGACCCGACCAGACCCGACCAGACCCGACCAGACCCGACCAGACCCGACCCGACCCGACCAGACCAAACCGACCAGACCCGACCAGACCCGACCAGACCCGACCAGACCCGACCAGACCCGACCAGACCCGACCAGACCCGACCAGACCCGACCAGACCCGACCTGACCCGACCATACCCGACCAGACCCGACCAGACCCGACCAGACCCGACCAGACCCGACCAGACCAAACCGACCAGACCCGACCAGACCCGACCAGACCCGACCAGACCCGACCAGACCCGACCAGACCCGACCAGACCCGACCATACCCGACCCGACCCGACCAGACCCGACCGACCCGACCAGACCCGACCAGACCCGACCAGACCCGACCAGACCCGACCAGACCCGACCAGACCCGACCAGACCCGACCAGACCCTACCGACCCAACCTCTGGCCACCAGCACAATCCCGTCGGTCTGGACATCTGCGCCGAATCGCTGTTTTATTGCGCTACACCCCCGCACGTGCTGATATTAAAGCGCCGCCAGCATGCTCCAAATGTGCACCATCGGGCGTCCAGGTCGCCGCGGCCGGGCGCAATATGTCGGGCAGGCCCTCCGGCGGCCTCTCTCCGCAGCAGAGCCTTGTCCGCTCCTCCTCTCCGTGCTCGCTGTCCCAGTGCAGCAGATATTGCGCTGCGCTTGAGCTGGCCTCCTCGTGTGACCCGCTCGCAGGGAGGAATGCTGGTGGCAAACCGAGCATTATTTGACTGTTGTTGTTACGTGTGTGTGCAGCATTTTGTTTTACGACAATCACTAAGTGCTTAGTAATACTTATAGGTACGTTACAAATTTTTCCAAACTATCCGGGTCCACTGAACATGCCAATAATTATTCCATGTGAGTCCTGGTCCCGTTCGATCGGCCACCCGCCCTCTCTATTTTCCGCCACTCCAAAATGGGGTTTGATGATCAAGCACCTCCCGCAGGAGTTTATCATTACCGGATAATTGATCTGGAAATCCATTAGCTGCGATGCTATCGATGTCGGGCGGCGGCGCGGCGGCGGCGGCGCGACCGAGGGACTGAGGCTGCCACCGGGCTGCCATACCGTACTGCGGCACTGTTCTGCCACCCTGCGGCACTGACCCCAGTCTGGGGCAGTCCCGCAGGATGGTAAAATAGTCGGCCCCAGCTACACCTATGTGTTGTGGAGATGCCTTGGTCCATCGCATGCCAACGCAGCATTAATATACAGCTGCCGGCTGCTGCTGAAGAGACGCCAACTAGCAATCAGTGCAGCGACTCCCTGTGCAGCTTCTACTAAGCATCATTAGTGCTGCTGCAGCATCAGTGCTGCTGCAGCATCAGTGCTGCTGCAGCATCAGTGCTGCGCTCCACTGCGAAGAGCTGCTACATGGCTGCAGCAGGGCGGTCTCCGTTACAGCGAGCCGGTGCAAAAACCGGACTCGCTTCTGTTACCCGGAAGGCCGGCCCTGCAGAGAACTAAGCCTGAACTGTCATTTGCTGCATAATATGGTCTCCGGCTGGCCGGTTGCTGTATTAAAATGAAGAACAATAAATGGAAAGGTTGCACCGCCATGCGGATTTCGATACGATTACTGTTCATAAAATAATACAAGTTGCAGAGAAACTTTTCTCCTGGGCCTTCCCCGGTGTTTATTGAGCAGTGTGTTTATTGGGCAGTGTTGGGTAGTGTTGTTTACTTCAATCATAGCTCGGGGGAAGATGGGAGATGCCTGTTTTGGTCCGAACTTCACATCACAACCAGGTAGCTCACAGCGCCTGGCAGGATGCGGTGCAGGCCGGGAAACGGCTGTCTTTGGCCAGAAACGACGAGTGAGCGGCCAGACAAGGCAATCTCGACGAGTATATCGGTAACTTTAAATTCACGGTAGTATGAATCTCAACTAAATCCTAAAACTATGTTATGTAGACTCTGGCTCCTGTGTTTTTGAAATGCTCGTATGCTCGTCACGATACACAATCGACCATCAGAAACGCTTTCGCCGACATCTTGTCCAGTAAAAGTGGGTCCAAGCCACTATCCGAACATTTTACGACGCAATTAACCGCTTCTTTGTTTGCGCCGGAAGAGCGAGACCATAAACAAGCACCAGAGGAAGCGCAATCAGTACCACGTGCGGCTGCCTTAGTGGCGGGCCGGGCTTTGGCAGGCGAGTTACTAAACTCCAGTGGTGGGCACAGCTAACCAAAAAGTTAGCTTCGCTAACCGCTATTCCGCTAACTAAAACATTTACTTCGCAAGCGCTAACCCGCTAAACCGCTAAAAAAAATATCGGAAGCTAACGCTAACTGCTGACCGCTAACTTGTATCATATGAATTTAGCTTCGGTTTGTTTTTGGGCTCTAAGACAAGGTCAAAACAGACTTAGAAAGCTGAAATTTGAATGTTGTAGCTTACACAAGCTTTCCAAAAAGGTATAGCATGCCAAGATCAGATGATGATCAACGTGTACGTAAAAGTATGTACGTATCGAGGCTAGCGGATGTAAAGTTAGCGGAATTAAATTTAGCGGAAGCTAATTGGTCCGCTAACGGTTTCCCAAGTTAGCGGAAGCTCTAATCCGCTAAACGAAAAGTTAGCTTCGCTAATTAGCGGTTAGCGGATTAGCGGAACCGTGCCCACCACTGCTAAACTCACATTTTCTTGGGCGGCTGCGGCGGCGGCTCCTGTAGCTATTTTGGTGGACGGGTCGCACCTCGTGCGGCGTTCAGAGGTTTCGTGGAGCCCGGCATGCGCAGATCATGGTATGCTGACTACAGTCGGCTGGCATCTACCATGCCCCAATATTTGTCAGTGTTCATCTACTCTGTGTTATCGGCCGCAAGGCTCTCGCCACGGAACAGGCCTGCAAGGCGCGCCTCTTTGCTATAGTCGACATCAGCTGTTCGGTGAGTTGTCGAAGGGACGGCCGATCAGATCCGCCCATGATCTCATCTTGTTTGTCTCGAATCCATGTTTGTTCCACTGGTGGCAAGTCAGCAGCCCTGATGAATGTTTGCCGAAGTTCTTTTTGGAATAAAAAGCTATCAAACTCTCACTCACTCTCAAACTCTACATTCGTCCTCGACGTTCCCACAGTCCTTGCTCTGTCTTCATCTTTAATTTTATGATGCCATCCTAGTCCCTATCCCCGTCCTCGTCCTGCCTTGTCCCGTTCCATCCCGTCCCTGGCCTTGTCCCGTCCCGTTCCATCTCGTCCCTGGCCTCGTCCCGTCCCGTCCCGTCCCGTCCCGTCCCGTCCCGTCCCGTCCCGTCCCGTCTCGATCCGTTCCGTTCCGTTCCGTTCCGTCCCGTTCCGTCCCGTTCCGTCCCGTTCCGTCCCGTTCCGTCCCGTTCCGTCCCGTTCCGTCCCGTTCCGTCCCGTTCCGTCCCGTTCCGTCCCGTTCCGTCCCCGTCCCCGTCCCCGTCCCCGACTCCCACCCTGTTCCTCATCGTCCCCGTCCCCGTCCCCGTCCCCGTCCCCGTCCCCGTCCCCGTCCCCGTCCCCGTCCCCGTCCCCGTCCCCGTCTCCGTCCCCGACTCCCACCCTGTTCCTCATCGGTCCCCGGCGGAGCGGCCTGGCGGAGCGGCGGCTGGGATTGATCGGGGGCAGAGCACACACCACCTGTTGGTGCTCGGCCGGTCTTGTGACCGAGCAGGTCGGCCGCCGGCACGACAAATCGCCGCCGGTCGACTCGGCCCGGCATTAGCCTCCGTGAACGGCCGCCGCCGAGGACACCAGAGTCCAGATCGGGGTGGGAGGAGTGCCGAAACTGGCCGGATTGGACTCTGAGGCGTGGTGCCGAAACCGGCCGGATTGGACTCTGAGGCAGCCGACGTACAGTCTCTCTTGAAAGTAGCTGTGCACTGCGATGGGGCGCCACCCGGCCTGATGCGATGGGGCGCCACCCGCTACTCCACCTCCACCTCCACCTCCACCTCCACCTCCACCTCCACCTCCACCTCCACCTCCACCTCCACCTCCACCTCCACCTCCACCTCCACCTCCACCTCCACCTCCACCTCCACCTCCACCTCCACCTCCACCTCCACCTCCACCTCCACCTCCACCTCCACCTCCACCTCCACCTCCACCTCCACCTCCACCTCCACCTCCACCTCCACCTCCACCTCCACCTCCACCTCCACCTCCACCTCCACCTCCACCTCCACCTCCACCTCCACCTCCACCTCCACCTCCACCTCCACCTCCACCTCCACCTCCACCTCCACCTCCACCTCCACCTCCACCTCCACCTCCACCTCCACCTCCACCTCCACCTCCACCTCCACCTCCACCTCCACCTCCACCTCCACCTCCACCTCCACCTCCACCTCCACCTCCACCTCCACCTCCACCTCCACCGCCATCTCGCTCTCGCTCTCGCTCTCGCTCTCGCTCTCGCTCTCGCTCTCGCTCTCGCTCTCGCTCTCGCTCTCGCTATCGCTCTCGCTCTCGCTCTCGCTCTCGCTCTCGCTCTCGCTCTCGCTCTCGCTCTCGCTCTCGCTCTCGCTCTCGCTCTCGCTCTCTTCCGTCTTTCTCTCTGGCTGTCTGGACATTTCCGCTCCGCACATGTTTGACAATTTCGAATTCATGAGGACCTTCATGGGGATTGGATCGCACGATACAATTACATCGATACGGAGCCAATTACCTTACTAGGCGCTCCTGGCACGTCTCTATATGCTCCAGACTGGTGTTTCTTTTTTTATTTATCTTTTTTGGAGGATTCAATCACGATTCATTTTGGAATATGAATGATTCAGTCACCGTTTGATTTATGGATAACCATTTTGATAAATGATTCTTTCCGATTCAAAGCTTCAAAACATTTGTTGATCAAATTACGTTTGACTCACCATTGAATTAGCATTGCACAGTCTTTTTGATTCAGTCAGCCTTACTTCTATGCGGGTTTTTATTCAATCATGATTCAGGAATAAAAAATCCAGTGCTGAATCGATTCTTCTTTGATTCAAGGCATTTTGATTGAACGATTCCCATCGATTCAATCAGAGTCGAATCAATAACCAGTCTGATATGATCCAGCTTCTTCTGACGCATTTATGCATTTCTGCTAAATGGATTTCTGTTTTGTATGCTATTACGCTGATTATATATAGTTATTTTGTATCAGATAAAGCTATAGTTTAGCTGGAAGCCTTTGGGCAAGCGATTCCATCAACCTTTCAAAGCCCACCTGCCACTTAACGAACCTTTAATCCCCGTAGAACAGTAATCTTAAAGTATACGCTGCTTCACAAGCATTATACTAACGGCGACACCATACAAATTCATACAAATATATAAATATTAAATTTATAATAGCCAACAGGCGCGGATCCAGACATATTCCCAGGAGGGGACGTGTTAATGAGCGCGGTGTTTATGACCGGTAAAAATGTGTGAACGCTGCATATTTTGTTAGTAGATCAAATGGAGAGGTGTTATTGATGAATGAAGTGACTACGAAGTCATGAATAAGTTTTTTTGATCTACATGAATGTATTGTCGTAATTTTGTAATTTTGTAAGCTTAAATTTGTCGGTCCAGGGGAGGGTCCGTAACCACGCCTGGTGATAGTTTCCTTTGACCTAGTGATTGGTTAAATTATTATTAAAAGTTCAAAATGAACAACTATATCTCTCATTTTACTGTCTGGAAACAGAGCTGAAGGATTATAAATATACCATGTGGGCTAGGAGCTTAAAAGTTGCGGCTCTAATTTACCATCTCGCGCTGTGGCCCGAAACACGACAGAGCTTTACTAACGGCGTGTGCCAAGGCGGGCGCTGGGGTGGGTCGGGAAGAGAGGGGAGGGTCGGGAAGAGAGGGGAGGGTGACACAACCTTTGACCGGTCGGTGAGCTGTCCGGCCGCGAATACACAGGGGCTTTCAAACCGATTTGGGTAGTTCGCCGGATCGCCGCAACCCATGCACAGATACTTTCAAGAGAGACTGTACTGGTTTGGGGGGTAAGGAATAACATGAGGTATTATTGACGTAGCGTTAGGGTTACGATTGCGCATAACAACTTGCTGCACTTTCTGGTATGGATTGTGTGCTTGTGACTAATGCTATGTGTACACACGTCGAGAAACTATGCTCTCTTCTGAGTGTGCTGCGTTTGAATGTTGCAACTTTTTATCTTGAGACAGCAGCAGTTCACTCAGGCACGAAAGGTGAGCATCAGGCTCTTCAGAAGGCAAGGTCCCTGGTGCATGTGATTCTCTTGAACAGTTTTGTATTGTTTCACAGTAACATGAACTTTATCTAGAGAGTATGTTTGAATTACAGCCTTCATGGGAACGACCGAGCAAAACCATTGCAGGTTCTTAGGTGGACAAATGGCCGGTATGGTATGCTCAGGATACTCATACACTGCCTGGTAGCAACTTATGCTAGCTTTATGGAAATATGAATGCTTCCCTTTGAAATAAATTCGAAATGAAGTTTTGTTTTCGTTGGTCCGCCGTAACTCGATACATCGTGACGCTCGGCTAACTGGGACTGGTGCTGTGTTAGTGTCGTGCTCGTGTACAGTTGTCCGGTCCCAGACATTGATTAGCCATCGATTGGGTTCGACCTCCCGGGAGCGGCTTATTTTGGCCCACCCTTTGTTCATAACGACACAAGTCGATCAATTGTATGCTGGCGGGGGCACTAGATGATGGAGAATGAGGGAATGGTTACCACTTCCACCGACCACGAAGTTTATGCTGGATTGCCGTCGTCGTTGTAGCGAAACATTAATAGGAATAAAATTATAGCACAGCCAACGTTACGTGATGCAGATAAAAAAGCACGTTTCAAATTAGGAGTATTGGTAATATAATTACCCTAGTCTTATCACTTTTATTACCGCGTTCGTGCGACGCACCGAACGACGCACAATGGGTCAGTTAGTTTTCTGCAAGGATAGACTGCACCGGCGACTAGGGTGTGCTGCGGTACAGGCTACCAGTACAGGGTAACTGCGTTTGTTTTCAAGTTCCCTGTGGGGATAGACTGCGCCAGCGACAAGAGTGTGCTGCGGTACAGGCTACCAGTACAGTAGAACCGAGTTTGGTCTGAGCCGAAAAATTACCCGTCATCGTCAAGGAAATATCTTGCAAAAATGTTGAAATGAAGTCTTGAAGAGTTATTTGCTTGTCAACAAGCATCAAACATGGCGTCAAACCATTTCAAGTTGTTGCATAGCCGTAATATTACGCTATAGTTTAGCTATATTATTTTGCTAACAATAGATTATAGTTTGTTCTTGCTGAACCCAAAATGTTTTCGCCCAAACTGTGCAATTTGATTTTTATGCAACGACCCTTCCACAGCAAAATTTACACCAATATTGTACCGTTTACCAAACAACTGCCCGCCACCACAGCACTTCGATGGTCAGTAAATAATCGTGCGGACTGCGGGGCGCGACGTGCACCTGTTACCGGCCCGATCAATGGTCCACGGCCTGCCCACTGTCAGCAGCCGCTGGTCGATCATTGACGATCATTGACGCGTCGAACCGGCGACCACAACAAGCCGCAACTCAGACGCCGCTGCACGGTCCCGGGGTAGGGACTCCGCGGTGGACTGGTGGGTCCTCAGAGAGGTGATCGGGCTGCTGATGGATCCAGGGGGGCGATTTAGAGGGTTGATGGGTTCAGACTGACCTCACACCTCAGACCGCACAGTTGGTGAGTCTGGAGAGCGGATTCAGATGGGAAGGGACTGTCGATGAAGACGTGTCGGACAGAGGCGAGCATGGAACACCGGGTCCTCCCGGGTCACTGACCTCCAACGGCGAAACACGCGACTTCACGGCCGACCGACCGCTGACATCATATATGTAACGCGAGCACTGAGCGTTTGAAATGCGTCCCGCTTCCGGCAGCTATCCACAGACATAACGTCTACAGGATGACATACGAAAATTCGCATACGTAGGTTTCAAGATTTCTGTGTTTGAGTGATTCGAATTTCCTCTCAATGCCACCAGCTGTAATTTAACAAATGGATATAATCGAGCGTGTAATGGGCTGCGCCACTTCTGGTTTACCGAGCCATTGCCCCTGGATTCAATTTGCACTATATTGAGGCGCAGTTCTAAAAGTCATGAACAAATAAATAATTAGGTGTAATGATCAATAGTAAACATTCAAACATTCATTGTAAATCACACACTAGAATAAGTTATAGTCCTAACGGATGGGGCACCAGCGAAGGCAGGGTATAATATCTGAAATTGCCATGCATGAACAACATGGGCCACTGGCATGGTCCCTCTATACTTGAACTGAACGAAACCAGAAACTGAGCGAAACTTCGATCTTTATTTAGAGCTATTTTATAGCACACGGCCTCATCTCTTGTGAAATGTATCGGCTCTCCGTCACATTGGAGTGGCGCTGAACATCTTACACTTCATGTACGTGATCGTCTCACCCACCGCGAAGCAAAGGATGGCCAGGGGTCACTAATGCTGAACGAGTCAGTTAGATGTAATTTGTGTTGTTTAATGAAAAGGCCACCTTACATCATTTTTTAAACGACTGTAAATGTCCATGGTAACATGTGTTATGGGTCAAAATACCCACTGTAAGAGTCTGAGGTGCAAAATTGAGTGACACGATTTTATTGCACAAACTGTGCACTCCTAAGCTTGCTATCCTGTTTCCATTTTTATTTTGTTTCTATTTTCATTTGATTGCAGAACATTGTAGCAGCAACGTAAACTGATTGAATGCCAAGGAAATGGCTTCAGGGGCGTACGTTGTCTGGATAGGATGCCGTACATTCATTGGATTTAATGACAGTTGTATTGTATCTTTGATGTTGCCTGGGTTCATCGGATACAGGATACTCATGAATATATAGTTGGTTAAATTTGTCATGTTATGATTGTCACACTGTATGATGCGGTTTTGTAAGATTGTCGTTAATGATATTGTATGAGATGATATACTTAATAGCATAAAGTGGGGTTGCAAAATATTTTGGGAGAACGCAAATGCAATATACCAGTAAGGCGCCGTAGTTGGCGATGAACGAGCGAGCGCGAAATAAATGTATGGTGAATTTCAACCCGATCGGGCAAGTAGTTCCTGAGATACAAAAAAAAGGTGCGCACGTGCGCACGTGAAGAGGCACCCCACCCATGACTTGTGGGTAGGCGGCGGCGGAGGAGTCCCTAACCACACACCAAATTTGAACACAATCGGCTCAGCCGTTCCTGAGATATATAATAGGGGTGTGCACGTGCGCACGTGCAGAGGCACCCCATGCCTGACTTGGGGGAAACTGACGGTTGAGAGGTCCCTAACCACACACCAAATTTGAACACAATCGGCTCAGCCATTCCTGAGATATAGAATAGGGGTGAGCACGTGTAGTCCGCCCCTGTATGTCCGCCCCTGTAGCTCAGTGGGAGAGCGCTGGACTTCTGACCTATCCCGGTGTGGCAGCCCGGGTTCGAGTCGCTTCGGCGCTCGCTGTTTGCTCCCGACTGGGATGGCCTGCGGCCGGTGGCAGCGGTCGCACTCAAGGTCAGGTGACGTCAGTGAGCGGAGCGGACCGTGTCCAGGTATGTCGGGCACGTAAAACTTTGGTCTCTAAATTCTGCCGGCCAACAGGAATTGCGCGATCGGTTGGTGAGGTTAGGACCTGCGCAACAAGCTCTGCTTAGCGTGGGTCCTGACCTCGGAAATCCATCCATACAAAACATTCTGACTAAATGTATAAAAAAAATATAAAAAAACGTGCGCACGTGCAGAAGCACTCCACCCCTGACTTGTGGAAAGGCAACGGCTGAGAAGTCCCTAACCACACACCAAATTAGAACGCAATCGGTTCAGCCGTTCCTGAGATATAAAATAGGAGTGTGCACGTGCGCACGTGCAGAGGCACCCCACCCCTGACTTGTGGAAATTTGGCGGCTGAGGGGTCCCTAACCACACACCAAATTTACACACAATCGGCTCAGCCGTTGCAGAGTTCTTGCGAGAAAACACTTTTCAACACCCCTCACGCGGCACGCGCCATGCGCAGTGGTAGTCACCCACATAAGTCGGCACCGGTCTCACACAGGGTAGGTTGGATGGGGCTGATCAGCAAAGAAGTCAGCTTGTCAATCGGACGTGTGGTTGCAGAGATATGAGCTTCTCAAAAGCGTCGCCACGGGTCGGGCGGGCCGGGCCGCTCATATTCAGATTGTTATCATATACCACGGAAAGACGAGCAAGCGCTTCGCGCTCGCTCGTAATCTCCTCAGCAACATTTTCACTTGCGGAATTTTCCAATGCAAAGATGCTACCAATATTTGGGGCGGGTTATCCGTTATTTGGGGCGGGTTATCCGTTACTCTTCTGTAACAAAGCTTGTCGCACACCAGCAAAGCAAACAGGGCGCAATGCCGATTAAAAGATGATCATTACTGTCAGTCCTACTCAAAAATCGTAGGGATGCCTAGAAGAAAAGTCACATGCTTTAGCATTTGAGTTTTCTTCGGTATTCCGGAGATTTATTCTTGGGGACTTAAGTTGGCAGCTATCTTTCATTTCCGTCATTCTGTCTGTACAAGGTTTCTGGCGGCTAGCGAGAAAACCGTGCGAGGCACTCGCACCAAATTTTCAGGGTGCATAGACACGTCAGTTGGATTTGTGCTTTTGCACTTTTCAGTGGTGCAGAGTGCACGTGGCACGTGATGCGAGGCACCTCTGAAATAGGGAGAGAAAAAAATGCGATTTACGAGGCACCCATGGCTTCCATCCCACCGGTAAGCGCGCTAGGACGTGACAAATGCAAAATGGGCGAAAATTAGTGCCTTCACATTTCGTGGTCAATATCTCCCAAAATAGTGGCTTGATTGATTTGAAATTTGCTGCATGGGTTCATGTATGGGTACTGGCAATATTGCACGCAACAAAACGTGTGTTTGTTAGCACGTGCGCACGTGGCGGGACTGCCGCACTCAGATCTCGGAAACTGCTGGGACAATCGATCTGAAATTTTGTGAGCAGGCAAATGCATGAGTTTGGGGCGGTCCGCATGAGTAGGAATCAAAGTCGGTCGGCACGTGCGCACGTGGACGGGCGCACATTTCACCGATTGCGATGAAACTTTCAGTACGCTACTTGTGAACAATTTGACACACATTCTGAAATTTTTAAGTTGTAGGTCACATGACTCGTGACATTTTACCTGTTTTTCAAGGTCATGTTAGGCGCAAATGGCGTCCCGTAGTATTGATCCTTGTAACTTGTGCAGTTTCATAGTGTTTGTTGTTCTGAAAACATATGCACAGGTGTTTCCAGGTGACAGTTGTAGTTTCCATTGAGATCGTGACCTCGATTGACCTTTTTAGAGGTCAACCGAGGTCACTGACCTCCAATGACCTCATATTACTTTTTTGGCTTCTAGCAGTTTCTAGGACATTTTGTGACGCTCATTTTAAATATGGGATCCATTTTACATAATTATATGTTCCAGTGAGGTCATGCGCCCCAACAGGTCAACCGAGGTCACTGACCTCAAATGACCTGACATGACCTGACATGACCTTTTTTGAATTTGGTAGTTTCTAGGACATTTTGTGACGCTGATTACGAATTTGGCACCCATTAAGCATTATGATATGCTCATTCACGATTCTAGCTCGATAAAATTCAATGTATACACATTTTCAATTTTGATGACATTTGGGTCATTGACATGACCTCAGAGATCACCTAATAACCTAGGACCTTAAAATCGGATATCAATGGCTTTTTCTCGTGACAAGCAACACGCTCGTTTTTTAATCGAAGCTCTAGCCCAATTAGGGGCGAAACGCTAGGGGGTTGTACCCCCCCCCCCCCCCCCCCCCCCTGCACGGTCACGCATTAATCGGACGCTGCACGGGCGAGGGTTAATAGCAATGCAGCTCGTGAAGGTAAACCATTTGTCTCTGATAGTTGGTATGAGGAAGACCCTCTCAATGAGAGCCCGGTATTCCTATTGGCTCGTGTATGGATAACCTCTTCGTGACGTCACACTGGTGAGTTCATCACTCATAAATGTCAAACAGTTAACCGGGCCGACTTGTCCATCCACCTATATCAAAATGTATGTTGTATTTCAGACTAAAGGCGCCAACGTTTGTTAGCACGAGTGTTCGAGTGTTATATGAAATCAATTCCTTTGAAAATGAACAACTCCATTATCCTCAGAAAACTTATAATACTGCACACTGTGAATCACCCCAAATTACATGCCGCTGACTTACGAGAATGTTTAACAATCTGTTGATGGCTCTCTTTAATTATACTTCACTGTCACTATACTGGATTTTCATGTCCAGCCGGTGCCATTACGATAATATTGATGGGTTTCATTGCCACAATCTAGTCTCGTCCGGTAGCGTCTGATTGCATATTGGCTTTTCAGAGTCCATAGGGGCCCGCCGTTCGAGCTGCACCTCGCCGGCAATCGATGACAAATTTAACCGCCGGCCAGTCAGCAATCTGATATACGTTAATGCGTTCAATATTCGCGGTGCTTCAGATCGTATCGATGGAAATGATTTTAATTGGCGACACGAAGGGCCTCCGGTAAATGAGTGGGTCGTAGAGCAGCGCGCAGCTCTGGTCGAAAGCTCGTTCGGCTGCAGCGGAACACTCGATGGGACGTCATACCAAAAGCTGAGTTTTGAACACTGCTCGTGAGCTTTGAATACATTCGAAGACATCACCCTGCGAATTTTGCTTATGCATGTTTTCATGTGCTGCAAGGGCTACTTACATTTTGCATGACCTGTTGCACGGTTACATGACACCAAGCCCGGATACACAATTCAGAGGCACGAACAGCAACTGATGTCGTGTCACCAACTTTTACCGTTTACGGCTTTACATGATAGTGTTGTGCAAAAGTGGTACTTGTACAATGAACCTTAGACAATATAGAATAACTCTGTTTATAGAGTATGGTACCTGGTTATATGCGTGTTTCTCAGGAAGGAAGTTGCCATTGAGACATCTCAGGTCAATCGGTCCCAATTGGATTTGTCCACCTTCTTGTTTGTTTTCGCAGACCGAATCCGTCCTCTATTCGCCGCAGACTTTCTCGATTATTCTCCCACTAGTCGCTTCCCCGGCGCCCACTTGATAAAGTGCTGCAGCGCCCGTTCAGAACTCCTGTAATGTGATGCAAATGACGTGCCAGCTTCCGGCTTTCTCTCCCACTGCCATCTGATTAAGTGGCTGGGCTGGCAGTATCTCACGTCACGTCACGTCATGGCGTCAGCCGTCACGTCACACGTCACCCGGCGCCGTGTCGCGGCCGGGTGTCGTCCCGACGGCTGCGGTGGCCGATAGCCGGCCCCGGCGGCGGCCCGGGACGGGTGATGGCTGCCGGGCGAGCTGCCGTCTGGCCACCACGGCGCCCTAATGCCCGGCCGCTTATCGCCCCAAGCCAGCGGCGCCGGCAGACGGCCGAAAAACAAGCCCGGTCAAGCCGCCGCGCTCACTGACGCTGGTCATGCTTTCCAGATGAACCGTCCCATTCAAGTGAAGCCAGCAGACAGCGAAAGCCGAGGAGGTAAGCCGAGATATAGCGCCAGTGCTGGATCTGGGGAGGTGAAGGTTATACAGCTGAGGTGTTGGGTATTGGAGGTTACGGGGATACAGCTGGTACGGCTGGATCTGGGGAGGTGAAGGCTCTATAGCTGTGGTGTTGGGTATTGGAGGTTACGGGGATACAGCTGGTACGGCTGGATCTGGGGAGGTGAAGGCTATACAGCTGTGGTGTTGGGTATTGGAGGTTACGGGGATACAGCTGGTACGGCTGGATCTGGGGAGGTGAAGGCTGTATAGCTGTGGTGTTGGGTATTGGAGGTTACGGGGATACAGCTGGTACGGCTGGATCTGGGGAGGTGAAGGCTATACAGCTGTGGTGTTGGGTATTGGAGGTTACGGGAATACAGCTGGTACGGCTGGATCTGGGGAGGTGAAGGCTATACAGCTGTGGTGTTGGGTATTGGAGGTTACGGGGATACAGCTGGTACGGCTGGATCTGGGGAGGTGAAGGCTGTATAGCTGTGGTGTTGGGTATTGGAGGTTACGAGGATACAGCTGGTACGGCTGGATCTGGGGAGGTGAAGGCTATACAGCTGTGGTGTTGGGTATTGGAGGTTACGGGGATACAGCTGGTTCGGCTGGATCTGGAGAGGTGAAGGCTGCATAGCTGTGGTGTTGGGTATTGGAGGTTACGGGGATACAGCTGGGACGGCTGGATCTGGGGAGGTGAAGGCTATACAGCTGTGGTGTTGGGTATTGGAGGTTACGGGGATACAGCTGGTACGGCTGGATCTGGGGAGGTGAAGGCTATACAGCTGAGGTGTTGGGTATTGGAGGTTACGGGGATACAGCTGGTTCGGCTGGATCTGTGGAGGTGAAGGCTATACAGCTGTGGTGTTGGGTATTGGAGGTTACGGGGATACAGCTGGTACGGCTGGATCTGGGGAGGTGAAGGCTATACAGCTGTGGTGTTGGGTATTGGAGGTTACGGGGATACAGCTGGTACGGCTGGATCTGGGGAGGTGAAGGCTATACAGCTGTGGTGTTGGGTATTGGAGGTTACGGGGATACAGCTGGTACGGCTGGATCTGGGAAGGTGAAGGCTATACAGCTGTGGTGTTGGGTATTGGAGGTTACGGGGATACAGCTGGTACGGCTGGATCTGGGAAGGTGGTGTGAGGATACAGCGGTAGTGTTGAATTGCTTGGTGTGATGGAAGGAATACGACTGTAGTTTGTTGTACCTGGAGATGTGATTGGGGGATACAGTAGTAGTGTTGGATCTGGGATACTTTGGGGGGGGGGGGGTTGAGCTGGTGCTACAATGAGGCATATAGGTATAGATGCTGTCAGAAAAATAAAATAAATCGCTGTTGGCTTTCCATGATGATCCCTTTGCGAGCGTCCACCTTTTTTTGTCGAGTTGCTTTTCCTACTTTTGGCCCTTAGCCCTATTTTTAACAGGGGGGGGGGGGGCGGATCCCCCTCTCATGTTTTCCCAGATATCTCCAGAACGGCTGAGAGCAGGCCCAGGAAATTTTGGGACTTTTCCTAGAATTGAATTCCACATTTGGAGTAAAAATTTAGAGTTCTTAACCTGAACAGAGGTGGTTCTAGGGCACGGTTTTGGGAGGGTTCGGCGGCGACATTTGGCGATGATACGGAAATGCGATCTTCACGGTTTCTTCCTAACTGCCTCAAGTATGAAGGAGTTACAGCGGTTTATGTTGATTGAAACAAGTGAAAATTAGTTGATGTTAATGAAATATCATAAAAATTGCATGGCAGAGGCGGTTTCAGGGGCTTGTAAAGGGGGGGGGGGGGTCCAGGAAGTATTCAATGCTTGGCGGGAAGCCAATAGAACGATGTAAGGGTCATTTATAGCTATCAAGATCTAAAAGATAGCTTCTCCTTCCATTATTTGCATAATGTATTACATATAGAGTTGCAGGGGCTTGTTTAGGCACATGAAAAGCGAGGTGACTGGCATGGGGATGACGATATGCTTGCGATTACAGCGCAATAGACGGATAGTTTATAATGATATATGCACATATGAGGCCAGGAGAAGAAATTAAGTCATTTGTTTGCAGAGGCACGCTCAGGAATGGAAGAAAGGGGGTCATATTATTGCAAGGAAACTAAGGTGCATGGGCCTACAATGACATAACATACTGCAGTTTTCGGATGAAACATGCACCACAGGGTACTCTACGAACGATTATAAGATAATAGGCGATTCCAGGTAGGGTAAAAAGGGGGGGGTAAGCAATGTGAATTGAAGTTATAGGTGAAATAGTCACTGTTGACTAGTTAGTATCATAACAGCGGATACTATACCTATCAAAAGGTCTTGCGCCTCCCTACTTTGGATCCTGGATACGCCTATGTTGAAGTACAACATGCAAAAAGGAACTATCTACGATCAGTAACTTATTTATAGTGCTGGGTAGCAACTTGCTTGCGGTTACTATTATTTCCTATTTGACCTCCTTTTTTCACTGACCTGGTACCGCCTATGACAAAAAACTGTTTTTTATAATGTCACAATAACACACCATTTCATTTATCAAAAAACAACATCAAAAATGGTTTTATTACGTATTTACTTCACCCCATATTGAGTGACCTGCACACGCCTATGATTTTTGAACTTTAAAAAGTCATCGCCACAGATTAATTTCCAATTAATTTTCTGTCGATCCCTTTTGGTTGCGTTAAAATCGGTTGATAAACATGACAGCTGTGTTGGATCACACATACCTCTAAATTTTGTAGTTTTTGCCACCCTGTTGCCCCCCTATCAAAAATTGCGATTTTTATTTTCTAGAAATGTAGATCGTGTTGAGAGGAATAATGTGCCGTTTGATTTGTGAAAATCGAACGAATAGATCTCGAGATCTCCGGGGGAGGGGGGGGGGCGGAATCCGCCCCCTGTTACAATAGGGGTAGCCAGGGACCTGTTACAAAAAGGGTTAAAAGTTGTTTCATTCAAATATTTCAACGTCTTCAACTTGTTCAGATTGTTGTTCAACCCAAATGTTTGAAACGTCGTGCATAGCGTTACGCACAATAGCTTCTCCCTTGGTTCCAAGCGGTATCATCCTAAGGATTTTGTTTTTAATGTTCCTTGAATTCAAGCAACATGGCGAGACAAAAAAAAAGCGGGAACAGTGAGGCAAAACGGCTGGTGAAATCAACCAGAGCCTGAACTAGTCTGCACAACGAAGGTGGCTGCAACATGTTTGTGTATTTCGGGTGCATTCAAAGATATTTCCTAGTTCAAAATCGTAGAAAGAAGAGAAACATGTTTACATGTATTCCTGAGTTCGAAGATTGTGTGTGTGTGTGTGTTTGTGTGTGTGTGTGTGCGTGCGTGCGTGCGTGCGTGCGTGCGTGCGTGCGTGCGTGCGTGCGTGCGTGCGTGCGTGTGTGCGTGCGTGGGTGCGTGCGTGCGTGCGTGCGTGCGTGCGTGCGTGCGTGCGTGCGTGCGTGCGTGCGTGCGTGCGTGCGTGCGTGTCCGACGGAGCATATTGGCAAGTGGAGCCCAAACGGCCGGGTTGATTTCGACGCGGGTGGCACCGTTCAATGCGACAAAACGGGGGACAGATGATGGTACCATTTTCGGGTCAATCGATGGCACGTGGCACGTGCCAAGTGCCAACGTGGGCGCCATCATTTTTTTATTCGCCTCCTCAGGTCACACGGTTGGTGACACAGACTTGCTACTTGCAGGTCACGTGCGCGATACAGCGGCCCAAAATCCATTGATGGCCGCCGATCCTAAGGGGGGGGGGCAAAATAAACCCCCCAGGGGGTAAAACCAAATTACAATTTTGACCCCAAGCCAATGCCCCGATCGCATTGCCGGCCTCTAGTTATATCCTCAATGTCCGTTCTACCCGGCCACCTATCCACCACTGAACCTTTACTTACAGCTGAGTCAGGTCTCGCCTGGACGGAGTAGCAACTCGGATAAATTACCAGCGACAAAAACACAGACAGGGACAAAGTGTTGTTGGTTTACTGTTGGGCAGCGCAGGTAATGCAATTTGGCGTAGCATTGCTCCCGTGTCGTCGGATGGGCCGGCGATTGCCGTGGTTTATTTGCTGGCCCTATCCTTGCCCTTTAGGTACCACCTGCCCGGCACTCCCCGGCCACTTAATTAGATAAACGTCCAACTTTTAGACCCTCCTGTGCGTGTTATTGCCCGGTTTAAAGCTCACCAAGACGACGAGGAATGGGTCCACGACCAACACGCATGCAATACAATCTGTCCTCCGCGCCGAGCAGGTATCTTAGAATGCTTACCTCAACCTTGAGAACTTAACATGTATCGGACATTGCATTATATGCTCTTGTGGAACACATGCCATGTTATTGCAACAGCGTCATTTGTGAAAAAACGGCCCCCAATAAGCCCCCGAGCCTGTGCATCCCTCTGCTACTTCTATTCGCTGTTCTACGCTTCTCTCTCCCCTTTAGGCATGCATTCCCTGCGCCCCTCTAATCCCTCAGACCTCGGCTCGCCAAGTTTATCCCTTCTCCTGTTACAGCTCTCGCCACATCCCTGCTTCGTCTGCACCTCTGCTCCCTCTGCACGCCCCTGCCCCTCGGCATCCCTCTGCCCCTCGGCATCCCTCTGCCCCTCGGCATCTCTCCGGATCTCGGCATCCCTCCGCCCCTCGGCATCCCTCTACCCCGCTGCCGGTGCCTCCCTGCTCTCCGCCGGCCATTATGGCCGGCGGACCGGCGACGCATTCATAAGGTATGCGATAGGCGGCGGCGGCCGGTCATCGATTAAAACGGGCGTACAATGGGGCACGGCGGCCGCAGCTGGCCCGCTGCAGCGGCCGGCCACAGGTGCGCCACCGACCGGCAGACGGCGCCGGACACTGGCCAGTGCAGGACCTGCGGCGGTAGCTCCGGCCAACACCACAGGTGGGCTGCCGCTGTTCCCCGGGGCAGGGGTAGTAGGTGGGGTGCTACTCCCCGAGTGGTGCCAGGTGGGGTGCTGCTCTCCAGGTGGTGACAGGTGGGTGCTGCTCCCCGGGTGGTGACAGGTGGGGTGCTGCTCCCCCGTTGGTGAAATGTGGGGTGCTGCTCCCCGGGTGGTGACAGGTGGGTTGCTGCTCCCCGGGTGGTGACAGGTGGGTGCTGCTCCCCGGGTGTTGACTGGTGGGGTGCTGCTCCCCGGGTGGTGACAGGTGGGTGCTGCTCTCCGGGTCGTGACAGGTGGGGTGCTGCTCCCCGGGTGGTGACTGGTGGGGTGCTGTTCTCCGGGCGGTGACTGGCGGGGTGCTGTTCTCCGGGTGGTGACTGGTGGGTGCTGTTCTCCGGGTGGTGACTGGTGGGGTACTGTTCTCCGGGTGGTGACTGGTGGGTGCTGCTCTCCGGGTGGTGACTGGTGGGTGCTGTTCTCCGGGTGGTGACTGGTGGGTGCTGTTCTCCGGGTGGGGACAGGTGGGGTGCTCCCCGGGTGGTGACAGGTGGGGTGCTGCTCTCCGGGTGGTGACAGGTGGGTGCTGCTCTCCGGGTGGTGACTGGTGGGTGCTGTTCTCCGGGTGGTGACTGGTGGGTGCTGTTCTCCGGGTGGGGACAGGTGGGCTGCTCCCCGGGTGGTGACAGGTGGGTGCTGTTCTCCGGGTGGTGACAGGTGGGGTGCTGCTCCCCGGGTGGTGACAGGTGGGTGCTGTTCTCCGGGTGGTGACAGGTGGGGTGCTGCTCCCCGGGTGGTGACAGGCGGGGTGCTGCTCCCCGGGTGGTGACAGGTGGGTGCTGTTCTCCGGGTGGTGACAGGTGGGATGCTGCTCCCCGGGTGGTGACAGGTGGGGTGCTGCTCCCCGGGTGGTGACAGGTGGGTGCTGCTCCCCGGGTGGTGACAGGTGGGTGCTGTTCTCCGGGTGGTGACAGGTGGGGTGCTGCTCTCCGGGTGGTGACTGGTGGGTGCTCCCCGGGTGGGGACAAGTCCGTATGGGATGTTGATAGAGTTGCCATAATTTGCAATTCCTATTCCCAAAATCAACGTACCAATGAGAATACACAATCAGGACACCACCCCCTCTCTGCCTCTCTCCGTTTCACCAGCTGACCCCTGGCCATCATTAACATAGCACCCCGGCTGTGCTGAGCGGCTCCCACGCCGATAACAATCGGGCCGTGATGCTGCAATGGTGTGCCCCCGGCCGCGGCCGGCCGGCGTGCCGCTTGTTACCGGAATGGAGCTGGCCTTAGATAGGGCCGTCGCTCCCGGCGAGGCCATCGGGGCCGGCTTTATTGCGTCGTCTGAGCTCGTTCTCGGCGGGTCAGATGTCGTTTGGCGGCGGGTAATTGGCTTAGCGTCCTGTAATCTAATGGTCAGCAGCGCGTATTGACGTCAAACGGGATACCAGCGAGCTGTCTCCCCGGCGTGTATCAACAGCTCGGCTGGCAGGCATCATCGGCGGGGGGGGGGGGGGTAGGTGGCCTCATTGGCGGCAGTTCTGCCACGCCGAGTTTTACAGCCGCTTGTGGTGAATTATTGATGCATGTGATGCTAGGATTAGGGAACAGCTGCCCTGGTCATCCTTCCGCCTGCCGTCTGCCGGTTGTAGGTTCCCTCCCCTGTTACGACCAGGTTAATCCAGGACTCGTGGCCGACATCCAACAGGAAGCCAGCGAGCCGCGCCGTGGAGTGGTGGCCGCTTTCATGAGTTGTGCCTTCCCCGCAGTTTGGCGCTGCCGGTGAAGGCACTCTAAATCCGTGGACGGTCGCCTGGGGGGCTGGCCCTCTTCCCACTTTGTTCCTCCTCCTCCTTCCGCTCATGCTACGCAATATCCCAAGCGGTCAGAAGGTGCTTTATCCTAAAAACTAATTACGATTGTAGCAAATGTAAAACGGCTCCACTCTGTATTATTTTACTGGTGGAGCTGTCGCTGTTAGGAAGTTGGTCAGTGTCTTACCAGTAACAGAACAAAGACAAATTCGCCGCCTGGACCCAGCAGCTGGGATACCGTGGTGCTGGCTTTCCTGATTGTTGCTGATCTTCTGAAGCGGGATGAGCTCGGGAATTCCAGCATCCCTGTGCCTGAACAGATCACACTGGTGTTCACGTCAGTACACTGACAGCCTGTTTTCTGCAGGTTGTAGACAGCACTTCAATGTCTCGCCATTAGCCAGCTGCGTCCAATGGCAATGTCTATGGCTGCCGCGGCTTTGGACAGCAGCTGGCGACTCAGGCCGGCAAAGGTCAACTGATCCTTGTTGTCAATGTATTAACATTGAATGGCATTGTAACAATGACTTCTGCTGACTGGGAATTCAAAGGTTACGGGTGTGTTCATGTAACTACGTCATGAGACTGTTGGAAAACATTACTTTCTTGCTTGTGTTTTTGCTATGTTCAAGCTTAAATTGAAAGGCACAGAACTTACGTCACGTTTTTGCGCGTGAATATTGTCTATGGCCAACCTAGTTTCGGGACAGATACCAAAAAGTGTGTAGCCTAAACTGTTCATAATCAAATACTCTGTATTGTAATCCATGTCAACAAAGGTGTTGTATACAGGTATTCTATCAGTAGTCATATGACCCCCTGCGGCACGGCTCGAATCAGTGTTGAGAAGTCGGCACTGCGACCTGCGACTCACTGAACACCTAAGTGGCGTGTTTTGCCGACGCAGCATGTGTCGAGTAAAGAGCGCCGCCTTCACGGCTGGCTTGGCCCGCCTTTTTCCGGCAGCCGCCTTTTTTTACTGTCCGTATTTGACACATTTGCGAGCGGCGGGCGGCGGCGCGTCATGTAACTCGCCGCTCCGTGCTCCCAGCTGCGCCACAAACAAGACCACAAAACAGCGGTGTGGCGGCGCCCCCCCCCCCCCCCTGCCCCACCCCGCCCCGCCCCAGGGCCGGCTGTGGACCATTGGACGGTGGTAACGACTGCTGCTTCTCTCACCCGGCGGCCCGCGCCCTCCACACGCCGCCGCCACCGACTTCGCGCCACCAGAATCGATTCCCGGCCCGGTGGCGGCCAGCTTTGTTCGCCCTCCGCGCTGCTCGTGTTTTCAGGCTTGGCCGTGTTCAACATGCGCCTAACCGCATCGCATTGTATGTTCTTTCGCCGTTCACAAGTTGTACGGAAGTAGCGATACTGTATGACATGCTAATACAAGTCGGTTACGAGCTATTATTATGAGATCGCGCTGATAAGGCGAATTGATGCATTGCTTCTGAATGGTTATGGAAGCCACTGGGTGCTCAGGTCACTGGCAGATTAATTCGTTTCTTGATGCTCTTTTAAATATTTAGAGAAGGGCGCAATAGTCAATAATTTCTCAGGAGTCTGCTTTAAGGAAATCCTTCAAAGAAATGAAGTCCGATTGGATGATAAAAGTATTACACAAATATATGTTTATCCCCACAAGTCGGTGCCAGTCGCGGTTCAGATGGTCATTGATACACACAAATATGTTATTGATAAGACATCACTTCTTTATTCAAATACAAGTGTTACGTTCACCATTATCGATGGAATAAGTGATGGCCCTCTTCTGTTGTTAACCATCCAGACTCCAGTGTAAACTCCACGAAACACAAAACATTTAGCCGAGCTTGGCAAAAATCTCACCCACATCCAGTGCGACGCGTGCGATACCCACTATGTTTAGTTCACGTCGTTCTGGCACGAGACATCTGTTGACACGCGTACTCCATTTAACCCTCGCCTGGGTAGGGGATGGATGCCACCCCCTCCTCGGCTTTTCCTGGAATAACTCGCGTAGTTTCCAACCGATTTCGATCGAACCCTACTTCTGAAGAAAAAAATCCCATATAAACTTGTGCAGTTTCGGAGTGTTTGTTGTTCATGAGCATATGACTGGTGTTTCCAGGTGACAGTTGTGGTTTCCACTGAGATTGTGACCTCGATTGACCTTTTCATAGGTCAACTGAGGTCATTGACCTCCGATGACCTTAGATGACTTTTTTGGGCTTCAAACATTTTGGGCTTTTTTGGGCGGTTTCGAGGACATTTTGTGACGCTGATTTCAAATTTGGCATCCATTTTACATAATTATATGTTCCACTTGGGTCATGCGCTTCCACAGGTCAACCGAGGTCACTGGCCTCAAATGACCTGACATGACCTTCTTGGAATTTGTCAGTTTTAGGGCATTGTGTGGCGCTGATTACGAATGTGGCACCCATTAAGCATTATGATATGCTCATTCGCCATTCTAGCTCGATAAAATTCAATTTATACGCATTTACAATTTTGATGACTTTAAGTCATTGACATGACCTCGAGGTCACCTAATGGCCCAATACCTTAAAATCGGGTATCAGCGGCTTTCTCTCGTCACAAGCAACACGCTCGTCTTTGTCTCGAAGCTCTAGCTCAATTAGGGGCGAAACGCTAAGGGGGGGGGGGGGGGTCGTACACCCCCCTACCCGAACACATAGTGATTTTGCCGTATCCGTACGCGGGTTAAGCCACCCTTTCTTCCATTCCCCGAGACAGTCACATTTTCTGCGGAGCTTTGTCATTGGAAAATCACGCGACGTGGTGGCGGCATCCCGCCGGCAAAATAGGCCCATCTCCTGGGGGAGAGGTGCCCGCTGGATTTCAGCCGGAGCTATTTCTTTTTGCTGCTCGTCACTCGAGCATTTTCAAGACTCCTTCACGCAATTTCCACTGCGATATGCATCGTATTCTCGACCGAATTCAAATGAACCTTTTGGGACGGGCTGCCCGGAATATGAGAGCGAATGCATTTCCATTAAAATCGGAAAAATGAATAGTAATGTCGATCGCGGCTGGATGCAATGCCGTGAACGACAAACAGCCAGCGGGATGCGGGCCTGCGGGCTCGCTTCCCAATCTTACATCGGGCCGCTTTCAGCCTTCGCCCCCCCCCCCGTCCCCCTGCATCCCCTCCGCCACGCGCCGGCGGCGGAGAGCAGGGGCGGTGGGGCTTCCGGGGGAGCGGTGAGAGGGAGCCGGGCCGGCCGCCCCGATATTGTTGGGATGACTGACGCGCCCCGGTGCGCCGGCCCACGAGCCTCGCTAATTGGCAGCAGTTTCGCCGGAAACCCGACGATAATGAAGCCGGCCGACGCCGCGAATAAGGCTCAGCGACCCGGCCACAGCCCGCCGCCGCCGCTGACGAGTCTGGCTTTTGTTCACTGGCGAGGAGGCCCCGCCGCCGCCCGGCGGTCGGCGGTCGGCAGTCTGCTTCCGCGCCGTATAAATACTAAGTTTCGCGGTCATGTGGAGGAGGCGAATGCGGAGCAGACGACCGGCGCTGTCAGGCCGGGATGTGCTAATGCTGGTACTGACGCGCGGTACAAACACGTCAAGTCGTGTTCCGGGCACTGGGGCACTGACGCGTCCAATGACGGAGGAGAGCAGGGGAGGCGGAATCTAAGTGTCTCATCCAAACATCATCCATTTGGTCATACTGGTAGTTGCTTTCAAAGAGGAGTCGTCTTCCCACTATGTGCGTGTTATATAAAGAACTCTGTTCATGTGCCCATAAATCGCCCGTCTTTAAACATATGATGATAAGCAGCATGGTAACGGTTTCACGAAGATCGAGGATGCATCGTTGTCGATTCGCCACCTCTGCTCCGTGGAAGTAGCTCCTGATATGCTGGAAGTGGCTGGAAGTGGCTGCCAGTATGTCGACTCTGTATGCGGAAACACGTTTCCTGGGGCCTAATGCTGTTTGATCCTGGAAGCCACTTCCTGGAAGCAGTGGCTCCGCGCCATTATGTCAGAGGAAGTGTCGGAATCGGTGACGCTTCAAGGTGGCTCTATGACGCTCCGGTAATATCCAAACTTGTTTAGCATCTGTATCCTAGTGGGGCGTCACAGGTGTTCCTATGGTAGGTCTACGTCGTTTCTTCGGTGACGCTTCCATGGTCTTTCTACGGCGTTCCGACGCGTCTTTTCTGACGTTTTGATGGTGCTATTATGACGCTTCACGATATTGTATTGCATTTTACGGTGTTCCTATGCCGTTTTATGGCATTGCGATGTCCTTTTCCTATGTCTCCGGTAGCAGTCACCTCGGTAGGCTACCAATGCAGCATGATGCCTTGCGCTGTCGCCTGGCACGTCATATGCTTACCTGAAGAAAGAAGCCCTGTGCCAGTCACCATCTCAGTGTGGCCAAACAGCATAGCGGACAAGGCAACCCGATGGCTTCGTTTTATTTGATTAGGCTTGGTTTATTATAAGGCAGTGGTTCTCAAATAGGGGGTAATTACCCCACTTAGGGTAATAGAGCCTTCGGACGGGGTTGGTGATTGAGCAGCTAAGTGCGAAATTATAGCTGATTCGTTTCATGATGGCGCACTATTCACAGCCATCTATTCTAGCTTCTGTTTCTCTGCCGCACTGATACCGTATTATCGCAAAGAGTATCGGAACCAATAAATGCAAAATGATGCCTATCCGCTTTTGCGGTAGGGTTAACGCGCTGGAGGGACTTTGTATAGTACCTTTTTTGCGGAATATACACATGAGCATTACATTTAATTAATAAACTAAAAAACATGACCTTTTCCTCGAAAATGTGAAAATCCAATGTTATCCAAATGTTATTATTATGTTGTAATATTTCGGCCACAGGCCTTTATGCTCAGTTCATTTGGGGGTACGGATTATTGAGTCATTCTTGTTGCTGAAAAGGGTAACTATGTCATTGTCGCTGAGAACACCATCGTCGTATACCAAGAGCAACGGTACGCATGTCAACTTTTATTTATGTCACTAGATGGCACTAGTAGTAAACGCCTGAAGTTATGCTGTACCGCATAGCTTGAAGCCAAGAACTGCGGTCCGAGCAATGGGAGGAGGGGAAGAGGGATAACGAGTCATTCAAAAAGGTTATCCATACCTTCAATGCTGAGAACCACTGTTCTAAGATGTGCTTTGAATAACTTTGAATAACAAATTATGTGAATTGTAACTGCCATGTTCACTTGGCCCTTTTCCTGCATCTCTAAAATTGTCAGGGATAGATGCTAATTGAAAATAGATTAAGATACTGTGGAAAAATCCATTCCCATGATTAATTATGTGTCAGCGCCAATAACACGCGACTGAACAGTCGCGTATTGTCATTGACAGCGAATACTAGTTTCGAAATACTGACTACTATGTAAAACTTGGCAAGTCGCTCCAGAAGACATGGTTGATTATCAAAAACGACACAAAGGCGGACTAATTAATGAAATTGAGCCGTATTATTTTTATTTGTTCGGTCCATCGGTGTAGTGGAGCATTTGACCGGGGCCGGTGGAATATTTGACAGTCTGAAGTGTCGCGGCGTTGTCGTCGGAATATTCCGTGGTGTTCGAGCGAACTCGGCCGTTCTGATTGTCTTCTGCTGGATTAGAGGCAGCAGCAATGGGTGTGCCTCGATATGCTGGAATGTGGACGCGAACAGAGGGCTTCTAGAAGAATCTTGGTTTGTATGTTTTCGAATATCTGGTGACTGGTTGGGGAAATCGTATCTTTCGATGGGGCTGATACTGTCTGTCTCACTGTCTACGCTAAGCTCACTCTTAGAACTTCCCGTTTATCTCCCGCAATTTCTCTCACCCTCTCTTTATATCTCAAATGTACTTGCTTAAGACCACGAAGGTTTTCCCCTCGCAAGTCCGTTACATTGGCGCCTCCCTGCACCGTTTTGTGTTCGTTTACGCGCCCCACGTCACTCGATGTCTGTACCCGTGAGTGCCAGTCCAGCCTGTTAGGCCCTCCAGCTGCGGCTCCGATAACAGCTCTGTGGCCGATCGACTGAATTATTCTCCGCGACTAACGAGACGTAGCCACGAAGAATTACGCGGCGCCGGAAATGATTAGTGGGCGTGTGCGGCAGTGAAGGGCGTGAATCCATTAGACGCCAATGGCTCGTCAGAAGTCGCAGCTGGGTGAAGTTGTAGCACCGCTCCTCCTCTCCCACGACTGTCATGATGTCACTGCTGAGCAATGCACACTGGTGAGGACGGACAGAGTATCGCGTTTCCTGCCATGACTCTTCTTCGCCTACACATTGACGCAGGTCAATTTGTGCTGAAGAGCTAGTTGGCAGCGCAACACGGCAGTGTGGCGGGCTGGCAGTGTGGCAGTGTGGCAGGCTGGCAGGCTGGCAGGCTGGCAGGCTGGCAGGCTGGCAGGCTGGCAGGCTGGCAGGCTGGCAGCACCGGCTGAGTATCGGCGGGACGGCGGTTAGCCTGCTCGGCGCCGTGTAACCCCGGCGCCGCCGGCGGCCGATCCGTCGCCGCCGACCACAGCCGGTCCGGCCGAGCTGTTTATTAATCGCCACTCATGTCCAGACGCCCGCCGGCCGGGCCGCCCAGAGAGTTGTCACCCCGCGATGGATGGCCACAGCTCGGCCGGCGGGACGTGATTTGGGCTGAGGGGAGCACGACACGACCCGTGCCAGAGCGCGTTAGAGAGCGGCAGCGGAGAGTTCTTCACGGAGCACAACCTTTATACGAGTTCAGCACAACCTCGTAGTTCAGTCGGAACGTTATTGCCTCAGTAATTCAAGATGCTTCACTTAGCTTTCTCCCAAATGCTTTACTTTTCATATAGGTGCCGTTCATGAGGCCACTCCAGAAATAATGACACTTTCAAGTTGCCCTTGAAATAACTATTTTGCGCTTAACATGGCGTCCCTTCAATATCACAGGAGTTAATCAACTGTCCTTGGCTGACCAGGACAGGGTTTCATTGTATTGTCTGTGTAGTTAGCATTAGGCGTATTCAGTTGCTGCGTTACTCCTATTTAGGATCCCACAATGAAAAGGTGTGGTGAAATTCAGTTGAATGTCGAAAAGAACGAAACGGTCTTATTTTTCCTGCAGCCGTTACGATACATCTAGCATATTGGAGCCGATTCGTGACTGTTCAGTTTTCAACTGAAACGGATAAGTATAAATCCAATGTGATTGGCAGCGGAGCCAGTAATTTGGGCGAGTTTTCCACATCGAGCCCTCGTGTTTCCACCGCACCTGACTGATCCGTTTCTGACAGTTGGTATTAATGGCCCTTCATTGATTATTGGAATTGAACCCTGTTACTCATACGCCGGAGCCGAACTTCTCTCTGCGGCGCCACTTTCTGGAATTGTCCGATCGCGTGGCGCGGGAAGAATCCCATCACCTCCGGCGGCATGCTGTTGACTTCATTTCGCTTCGTTCGCTATGCGCGACCCGCTTAAATCGGCCTCGTCTATCATGCCTGCTCTGGAGCGACGGAAGGAAGTCTGATACGACCTGCTGCTGGTGCTCGGCGGCGGCGGCGCGACCGGGGATTTCTGGAAACCCCTGCTTCAGTCAGCCAGCCGACTGGAGTTGGCGGCTGCTATTTCTGACGTCAGCTCCGCCGCGGCGCCCCGACCGAGCGCAGATGGCCATCAGAGCGACTCAGAGCTGGCAGGCCGACACGGGGCCGGATCACAATCTGCATCAAAATATCCCGGACACCGGCACGGCGGAACCGGGATGAGAGCTTTTCAATGACGTCCACCAGGCTATGTATTACACAGCAGTGTTTCCCATATGCCCCCCCCCCCCCCAGGTGCAGTGGGGTGTCGAGGGCCACCCTGAGGATCCCTGTCAGTCGCCTCCCGGGACTCTGCAGGTCAGCGGGCTGGCTTCTGGAGGCCAAAGTCTGTCTTCTGCGAACCTGCGGCTGCCAGCCAGTGACCGAGCTGCGCTGTCTGCTGCGGCCCGGGGACAGCGGTGTCCGAGGGCCGTCATCCGGTCATTGTTATCTGGTCGGTCAGCGCTGGGCGGGGGCGGTAGATGGAGCGGTGACAGCATGAGGCGACACCGACGAAATGTACGAGCGGCACGGACGCAGCACCAGAGTCCTGGTACGGTACCATCGCCGGATAGGAGCACAGCATTGAGGGAGCTCTATAGACTCGGATTTGTCTGGTCACTCGTACTCGCTGTAATCAGTGCCAACACCCACGGTTCACTGCTGCTTTAGACGAGTCTGAATGTCTGTCTTGTCAACTGTGTGAATTAATGGAAATTAGAAGAGGTGACGCAGGAAGCTCTCTATTCACTGGCAGGCCGTCTAGTAGTTGAGTCGTCGTCTGCCTCCGTCTGTTCAATTAGTGTAGCTAAAAGGCAGCTCAGGGCAGACGATATCGGCGACTGAGTGGGGGCGAGCGGCGTTCGGGCGCGATTGATCAAAACGAATTGATCCTCTCCATTCGACGCCCATCCATTTGTTGTCCAGATCGCATGCGAGATCGTTTAATTCCTCATCAACTGGCGCAATCGGAAACCATTCCAGTCCGCCTCACTGGAGCGTTCAGGCATAGGAGGAACTTCCGATCCTGTGCAGTTCCGGGAAAAGTGTCGCTCGGCTGAGACGTGTGAAAATGTAAAGCATTTCGGCGAGACGCTCACCGGGAGCCAAAAATATATCGGAAACAGATGCCGTGTCTTTTACGTCAGCAACATCAAACATACGAGTGCATTAGGATGCCGTAAGGGAGCTTTTAGCTCGAAAATGGCACTCAGGAGTAAAAATAGTTCGTCGGAATTGTAAAGAGTTATGTTTTTTAACGCATTGCAGTTTCTTTTCAATGCGGCATTGTTGATTGACATCATGTTTTGAGCCGCCGCTATGCAGTTGCATGGCATATGCTATGCAGAAAGCAAATAAACCATTGCGTTACTTAATCATTACACAAACCTGTTACACGGTACGAGTGGGGCGTTCTGCTTGACCGGAAGCTACTTACATACCAAAGAATATGTCTTACAGAAATTCACTCAATATGTCAGTGAAAAACTAGTTGGAGCTGTCTTATCAATGTCCGTTCTGGTCGAAGGGGAGATAACTAAATGGTTTTACATCAGCGCCGGGTCAAATCGCGATTATATGATGGCATACCATCTTGTGAATGAACATATTTTATTTGTTAGCCTTTGGTGGTTGACTAGTTTCTATGTCAGATCGCTTTGCATTTAGAACACATTAGCACGCATGCTATGTTTGAGTTGGCTTCGGTGACTGTCGTTTCTGCTCTGTCGGCGATACTGAAACAGGTCACAAGCCTGGCTGCGGGCCTCGAGCCACCCTCCGCTGGCCGGGCGGCTCTGCAGCGCAGTCCATCATTCTGCACCGTGCCTGTCGCCCGATCCCTGGGACGGTCCCGGGCCGCGCGCCCTAGCATTGTTTCCAGTTGAACCCTTTGTGTGGACGGTCGATCGCAGCAGCCGAGTCCATTGGCTCCATAGCCTGCGGCGGCGCCCTGTTCCAATGATAATTAATTTTCAGCTAGAAACTGGGCAACAGTGAGAGAAATATAGAGTTCTTAAAGACAATGGAAGGGAAAATACGCCTATAGAGGCACGATTAAGAGTTATTATAAAGAGAGAAAATTAAGCCAGAAACGCGGATACATTTTAAAAGGCGAAATTGGTATCCCAGTTAACGAAAATCAACGAAGAAAGAACACTAATAAAGAATAAGCCATGGGCAGTCCTTTCAGTCCTTCAGTCCTTCAGTCTTTTCTTCAGTATGGTCATGCAGAGCAAATCGAGTGTCAATCTTGCGATGAATCAGAAGCCAGTAATCGAAACTCCATTAAATAAACATTTTCTCATGTTAAGCATTTATACTGTTCTGCTGATTAAAACTATGGTGATTGTGGAATGCTTAAACAACATGAAAAATACTTGAAAAATACTTTCGACAACGCTTGAGAAATACACATGTGCACACCTGCAAATCATGAATTAGGATCTTCCTTTACCGTGGCGCTGGCACGTGCGCGTTAAAGGGAATGTTTCACCTTTGTATTGGTTTTGAACTGAGATAGCCATTATCTTTGGCCGTTATTGAAATATCGAAAATACTAAGATCATTTTCCCAAAAACTTAGCCGTTTTTAAGCAATTTAATTTATCATTTGCGAAATGGGGTTTAGGCTAGTCCCGCTGCTGATTGGCCAACAGCCACTTTGTCAGCCAATCCCACTTTGTCAGCCAATCAGCGGCGGTCTATCGCTCAATATTGACTATTATCATCATCGTTTTCAGCAGCACTTACTTCATATTTTCGACTACATCCAGCGTATATTTGATAACTTTCAGAAAGGTGAAACATTCCCTTTAAAGGATTATAAGGGTTTCCGTCCTGAAAGGAAATGCACTCTTTTACACTTGTATGAGCTTTAAACACGTTTAAAACATACCATGGACCTCAATGCTCATTTAGTCCATTATTTCAGCAATTATCAGCGTTACGACTTTGGCGTTTATCGAGACTTGTATCAGATAACGAGTACTTGATCGGCATTACTGTCCATCACTTTCTTATCTTAGAATCTGCATCAAATTCGATGGTGCAGTAATCTGCGCGGCTGAGACAAAATAGCGGTTACGAACTCAGAAACATGCTGCCGAAAGAGGGTTTATTTACTGTTTACTATAGCATGTTCAACATAAAAAAGGTCACGTGACCGTGAAGAGAAAAATCCAAGATGGATGCCAATTCCGCCCCAGGACACTTCTCCCGAACGACCACCCCCATATCAATATAAATAAATTGAATTAATATTACCTTTACATGAAGGTAAGCCTGAAATAGTGAAATTGTGTGAAATTTCTAAGCAAACATATCGCCTTGATGTAAACCACCTTGGCATACGTGATAATTATTGCGCTCTTTGCCATCTGGATGACGATTGTAGGAGTTACTAATTTAAAGACGCTCTAAGCCGGGCAAGTAATGCAATGCGTTTTTTCGTTTTTCATCAATTTTAGAACTTTGTATTATATGTAAGCCCTACAGTGGGTCACAAAAAGATTATTCAATGCAATTCTTACGGAACTCTTTATTACTACATACTGTTCGTTCGGGTTTTGTGGTTTTTGTGGGTTTTTCCTTGTGGCGTTTAGCGTTGAGAATTTGGTGGTGGCGTCTTAATTTTTTTGCCATGAAAATTCATGAAAAACATCAAATTTTATGGGAAAAACTAGGTAACTGCTGCTGTCGTTGGAAAAAAACAAGTTTATTTTATCATATATTGCTTATTGTAACCGTAAATATGCCATAAGTGAGGTGTTTTCATTAACATAAAGGAGATGACTGGCTCTGCCTCAGCCAGTACTGCAGAAAGTACGCGGTGGCATCACCGCGCACTTTGAAATGTCCTTACGTGCAGAAGAGGTAATTTTCATAAGAATGTGACAACCGTGTGACTTCTATCACCTTTATAAGCAAGTTTTACTATGTAACTCAATTATTCTGGGAAAAACCCATATAATCCCTTTAAGACACCAATTCACAGCGGCCATTCGGGCGGCAAAGCCAACGCCTCGGGTCACGTGCTCGCCTCAGCGTCCGACGTTTTAGCACTAACATTTTATGGATGAAATTTCCATAAAGTGTGCAATAAATCTCCGTCGAGCAGTGCGCGGACGAGTGGCGGCGGCCGGTGATGAATCGAGAGCCACCGGAGGCGGCGCGTGTCGCCAGGTCAGAGGACGGAGCCGTGCCGGACCAGCTGGTCGTTGTCGGTCTCTGGAGCCGGTCTGCAGACGGAGAGAGCCGTATGCCGGCGGTCACCAGTGCGTATCATCTGAAGTATGGTCTGATTTAAGGAGTGAGCGTCGTGGTTTTGATACCGAAATGGTTGCGCGTGCGTGCGTGAGCGCATGTGTTCGTGTGTTCGTGGGTTCGTGCGTGCGTGTTTGGACGGGTGATTGTTGTGGACGATGGTGGTTAGTGATGGGGTCTGCGGGACCCTGATCGATAATTATTGGCCAGTAAAGCTGTGTCACAATACTGCGCGTTATAAGTGGACCGTCGCTGTTCTAGCATGGCGAAGTGCAAACTAGTGCATCTTTGGGATCGTCGGTGATTCACCGGAACACGATATAGGCTGGCCGGACGTAAATCACGGCGGCAGTGCTATTTACTAGCGGATGAGCGACTTCTGCGGTTCTTGGTTAAAATCCAGTGAGCTCCAGCCGACGCGAAATAGCAGCTGAACACTGATAGCTGATGTGCTGACCAGTTATCTTTGATTCTTCTACATAGGCATATTAATGCCATGTCTGTACATAAACGGGCATCACCATTGTGCCTGTTCACGAGGTCTGTTTGGCAATATCTTAGCAGCCATCGCTGTCTTTATAAATAAACTAACCTCGCGATACGCCCGGCAAACCAGCATATGGCCCTCTTCGGCAGTCGTTCCGCCGACCGTCAGGCGGCACTGCTGACTGTGGCGTGACTGGCGGGTGTGGTGCTGACGCCCTCCACGTGTTGCATCAGCTCTATTGTCACCGACCTGTGCGCGACCGCTGCATCAGTTCGTCAGGCGGCACTGCTGACTGTCGCGTGACTGGCGGGTGTGGTGCTGACACCCTCCACGTGTTGCATCAGCTCTATTGTCACCGACCTGTGCGCGACTGCTGCATCAGTTCGTCAGGCGGCACTGCTCACTGTCGCGTGACTGGCGGGTGTGGTGCTGACACCCTCCACGTGTTGCATCAGCTCTATTGTCACCGACCTGTGCGCGACCACTGCATCAGTTCACACGGCAGGCGGCACTGCTGACTGTCGCGTGACTGGCGGGTGTGGTGCTGACACCCTCCACGTGTTGCATCAGCTCTATTGTCACCGACCTGTGCGCGACCGCTGCATCAGTTCGTCAGGCGGCACTGCTCACTGTCGCGTGACTGGCGGGTGTGGTGCTGACACCCTCCACGTGTTGTATCAGCTCTATTGTCACCGACCTGTGCGCGACCACTGCATCAGTTCGTCAGGCGGCACTGCTCACTGTCGCGTGACTGGCGGGTGTGGTGCTGACACCCTCCACGTGTTGCATCAGCTCTATTGCCACCGACCTGTGCGCGACCGCTGCATCAGTTCGTCAGGCGGCACTGCTCACTGTGGCGTGACTGGCGGGTGTGGTGCTGACACCCTCCACGTGTTGCATCAGCTCTATTGTCACCGACCTGTGCGCGACCGCTGCATCAGTTCACACGGCAGGCGGCACTGCTCACTGTCGCGTGACTGGCGGGTGTGGTGCTGACACCCTCCACGTGTTGCATCAGCTCTATTGTCACCGACCTGTGCGCGACCGCTGCATCAGTTCGTCAGGCGGCACTGCTCACTGTCGCGTGACTGGCGGGTGTGGTGCTGACACCCTCCACGTGTTGCATCAGCTCTATTGTCACCGACCTGTGCGCGACCGCTGCATCAGTTCACACGGCAGGCGGCACTGCTCACTGTGGCGTGACTGGCGGGTGTGGTGCTGACGCCCTCCACGTGTTGCATCAGCTCTATTGTCACCGACCTGTGCGCGACCGCTGCATCAGTTCGTCAGGCGGCACTGCTCACTGTCGCGTGACTGGCGGGTGTGGTGCTGACACCCTCCACGTGTTGCATCAGCTCTATTGTCACCGACCTGTGCGCGACCGCTGCATCAGTTCGTCAGGCGGCACTGCTCACTGTGGCGTGACTGGCGGGTGTGGTGCTGACACCCTCCACGTGTTGCATCAGCTCTATTGTCACCGACCTGTGCGCGACCGCTGCATCAGTTCGTCAGGCGGCACTGCTCACTGTCGCGTGACTGGCGGGTGTGGTGCTGACACCCTCCACGTGTTGCATCAGCTCTATTGTCACCGACCTGTGCGCGACCGCTGCATCAGTTCACACGGCAGGCGGCACTGCTCACTGTCGCGTGACTGGCGGGTGTGGTGCTGACACCCTCCACGTGTTGCATCAGCTCTATTGTCACCGACCTGTGCGCGACTGCTGCATCAGTTCACACGGCAGGCGGCACTGCTCACTGTCGCGTGACTGGCGGGTGTGGTGCTGACACCCTCCACGTGTTGCATCAGCTCTATTGTCACCGACCTGTGCGCGACCGCTGCATCAGTTCGTCAGGCGGCACTGCTCACTGTCGCGTGACTGGCGGGTGTGGTGCTGACACCCTCCACGTGTTGCATCAGCTCTATTGTCACCGACCTGTGCGCGACCGCTGCATCAGTTCGTCAGGCGGCACTGCTCACTGTCGCGTGACTGGCGGGTGTGGTGCTGACACCCTCCACGTGTTGCATCAGCTCTATTGTCACCGACCTGTGCGCGACCGCTGCATCAGTTCACACGGCAGGCGGCACTGCTCACTGTCGCGTGACTGGCGGGTGTGGTGCTGACACCCTCCACGTGTTGCATCAGCTCTATTGTCACCGACCTGTGCGCGACTGCTGCATCAGTTCACACGGCAGGCGGCACTGCTCACTGTCGCGTGACTGGCGGGTGTGGTGCTGACACCCTCCACGTGTTGCATCAGCTCTATTGTCACCGACCTGTGCGCGACCGCTGCATCAGTTCGTCAGGCGGCACTGCTCACTGTCGCGTGACTGGCGGGTGTGGTGCTGACACCCTCCACGTGTTGCATCAGCTCTATTGTCACCGACCTGTGCGCGACCGCTGCATCAGTTCGTCAGGCGGCACTGCTCACTGTCGCGTGACTGGCGGGTGTGGTGCTGACACCCTCCACGTGTTGCATCAGCTCTATTGTCACCGACCTGTGCGCGACCGCTGCATCAGTTCGTCAGGCGGCACTGCTCACTGTCGCGTGACTGGCGGGTGTGGTGCTGACACCCTCCACGTGTTGCATCAGCTCTATTGTCACCGACCTGTGCGCGACCGCTGCATCAGTTCACACGGCAGGCGGCACTGCTCACTGTGGCGTGACTGGCGGGTGTGGTGCTGACACCCTCCACGTGTTGCATCAGCTCTATTGTCACCGACCTGTGCGCGACCGCTGCATCAGTTCACACTGAGCAGGTACCCCAGCGTAGTCCCTCCGCCACCATATAGGCATGGTCGCATACATCACTGGCGTGCTGGCATGCATTTACACTGCATGCTATGCACCGCATCACGAACGAGCCGAACTGCATCGACCACTGCACGTCCATACTGCACAAGACACAGGGGTGAGGATCCTATTCAGTTGAGGGGGCTTCAGCCCCCATCCCCCTTCCCAACTTGAACGAGCAAGTGGGTCAAATCCGGGGAGAAATCTATATTTGTGTGGATTTTGATGGTGCTTTAAACGATTTTTTTTCCAGCTCAGCCCCCCCCCCCCAACTTTTCGGGAGAAGCTACACCCCTGACTAGACATGTGAAGCGAAGAACAACCGTGTCCTAGTCCCTCGTTGACGGAACTGGCCGCATTCATAGAAACCAGTGTTAATCCGACTATGATTCCACACTGGCGAAATATCAACCATGAAGTTGATCCATGACCATCAAGTTGATCCATCAACCATGAACTTCATGAAGCACTCCAAACTCTCCGAGGGTCTGAGCACTCCGAACGCTCAGGTTATCAGAGCCCTCCAAACGTTCCAGTTATATGAACACTCCAAACGCTCTGGTGACCTGAGCACTCCAAACGCTCCAAGGCTCGGAGCCCTCCAGAGCATGTGGAGTGTTCGTGCGTTGCCCAGCGGCGACAGTCGATCAGGACCACAGCATAGCCGGCGATCAGGAGCACAACACACGACGCCAATCGATGGAGCGCGGCTCCACCGCCGTCACGGGCCCAGCCAATGTAACAAGCGTGAAATATTTACTCCGCCAAATGCCGAATAGGTGATTGTGGCCGGGCGCGGCGGGCGTCCGCAATCGATGGTCATCATCCTGTCCCAAGCGTACGGCCGTTAATCCAGCGGGCGATTGTTGGCGGTGGCCGGTCGGTCATAGAGGCGGACGCCGGATTTCCATACCGGACCGTCACGGTGGCCAGCGGCACCGATCCCGATCACAATGCGGGAACAATGACGTCCCGAACGGGCCGACACGGGTGGTCAGTTGTCTGGACGGCGGCGCAGTGTTTTCCGATGGAACAATGCAAAGTGTCCAATTTATCTTTGGGTATTCAAACCTCATTTCGTAGTCCACTGTTTGCTGGGGGCCATATATTTGTCAACTTGAAGTCTGGAGCGATATGTGCGAACAACACACGGAAGAGTTGACGAGGTCTCGCCAAATGGTTACAGTTAGCTGGTTGAACAGTGAGACCAACAGTGTCTTCAGCCAGCGTGTATAATTCACATTTTGCGTACTATGTTCCAAACTTCATGGAATTCTCACCTCTGGTCGTTGCCGCTATTTTGTGCCGGCCTGCAGAACCCATCAGCCATTGTGCGCCCTCACCAGCCCAAAACACTCTGCCGTCTCTCCAGAGTCAATTCCCCGTCCGTCGCCGTCGCCGCCTGCTCAGCCGGTCTGGCCACCTGTGATAATTACCCGGCCGGCACAGCCTAATCCCAGTCTCCTCCGCTTCTCCATCGCCCCCACTGTCACCTCCTCACCGCCACGGGGTCACCCGGCCCCGGCTTACTGCAGGCCCTAATGAGTGGTGGAAAGGCCACGGTGACGAGCCGCTCCCGCGAGATGGAAATTCACAGAAGCCTTCCCAAGTTTGCTCGGAATAATTTATCAGACGTTTCTTCTTCGTCCCCAATCCCTTTATTCTCACCAGGATGGAAATGGGACTGCGCATCTCAGTATAAATACTTGATACGTGGCGGCAGGGATCTGCCGTATTCTGTCAGGAGTGAATGTGAGCATTTAGCGGAGCGCTGAGCCTATACACTGCTGACGCAAGGAAATTGCATGGACGCATTTTCGGTTCCAAGTAAGTGAAAGCTGGGCGTTTACAGACAATATTGCGTGATGAGTTTTCACAGATTGCTATTGGTAGACTTTCGCTGTTGTAATAGTTCATGAATCAGCTAATGCCAATGAGCACTTCATCGGCAATCAATATCAATTGGAGTTTCAATCATAACTACATCAAATGGCTATCAAGCTGCGTCCGTCACGCTGGTCCCCCTCCGTGTGCATTATGGCAGCAAATCATACACGAGCAATACTGACTGATGCCGCTGCCATTCGGTTACGCGGAGGGCAGTATGTTTGGCCATACAGGTCATCTGTTGCTTCTGGCCGCAGCTGGCAGATCGATGCAAACCCAATGAGCAGCACATGAAGAGGCGGCAATTACTGGCAGTCGCGGCGGCCGGCGGGCCGGGCCGGGTCCCTGGTCGCCGCGACATCTATGGAGCTGACAATCACACGGCACGTAGGTGCTGGTACAGTCTTTACACAGCCGACACCCACGGTAGCCACAAGGGAGCCGAGCTCTGAGACTCACAGACTCAGCTCAGAACTGAGCGAACCTGTCGCCCGTACCCGCACTTGCTGGATCGATGGTTGGTTCAGGTGGTCGCCGAAATAAAGTTTGTGTTCGATATACTGCATAAGCTGCATTTGTAAGATCTCATCTGGCTTGCATTGTTCATACACTACCTATGTTGCAGCTTTACGATGGTGCATTTATGCTTGCAGCGGTGCGGTGTTCTCATTGTTGCAATTGCGACCATTATTCTGGAAATTCTACAATTAAAGATAGACACTGATTCGTGAGACATGTTAACATACCTACCTGCACAAACTCTCCCGCCCAATCCACCATGTAAATCGTGCTGTATGGAGTGTCTGATCTCTGACCAGTGCGGCGTGGGTCGGAGACCGAGGCCGGGGTTAGGCTGTCGGTCAGATGACGCCCGATCGCCGGCGGCTGGCTGCCTCCTAGCTTTCATAAAGCGGCCCGACGGCTGCTGCTGCCACTGGCAGTGGCTGGGTCCCCGGGCGGGGCACTCAAGCGGTCATCTCCCCCCCCCCCTCCCGGCGGACTCTGACCGTCACCTCCTCCTGCCTCTCCCTCTCTTCCACGTCTGTCTCTGGTAGATGGTTACCTGAGACTGCTCCTGGGTGCTCTGGGGCATAGGAGGGCTTGGGTCTGGCTGAGCCAAACTGTTCTGCCCAGGATTGCTCAACACAGCAGCAGAATACGAATAGCAGTTAGACACAATGGCCGATTGGGCCGCACTAGTCTCGCCGTGCAGTTCATCTGCCTCACCCCTGGCGTCGGATGTGCCGGCAGTCTGCTTCAGTAAGCTGAGGTCTTCGGCCACGATCGTCTAATTACGTTCCACTCTTCCGGTCTCGGATAATTGGATCAGCTTCGCGAGGTGCTGCGACTCACGACCACTGATAAACTTAAGCCTCGGATTTGTTTGGAATCCAAAGTGTTACTCGATGAAACAAAGAAAAGTATGCTTCAAAGATTCTTCTTAATGCCATCTGTCTTTCAGTTTATCACCTTCATTAACTTATTTATATGGCATAGGTATTTGAAAGGCGTTAATTATACCTATATAATAGAGTTGTGTTGGTTTCTTATTATGTTAAAAACGCTATAGAGCTCCGGGAACCTTCACACTCGAACCAAACCTCGTAACGAAATATTCAGACAGCATATTACATCTGCACAGCACCTATGTATGTAACTGCGTAATTCACGAGCACAACGCCCATATGCATACAGTACACCACAATCTGTGGGAGCTCGAGAAGGGAGCCTATCCAAACAAGCTTTGATGTATGTTGGCGGGAGCCTATAGCGTTTGTTCGTCATCCGCCGCTGACACTTCATCCACTAGCTATTCCGCGCCGGAAGTAAGTCAATATAACTTTCATTGAAGCTTATTTTGTCGTTTACTGAATGTAGATAGAAGTTCAAAGGGAAACTAAATGAAAATTTAGTCCTGAATGCCCGAGCGAATTCCCGGGCTCAGTGCCGGAAATTGTTTGCTGTCATGTTGTATCTCCAAAGGCGCCTTTGATTCTTTTCCAGATATGTGTAACTATGTCAAACGCAGAGAAACTCATTTCCTCCGTTCAGATGCAGTTCAGTTCCGCTTACAAATGCATATCACTGCACTGCAGTAGGTATGCATTGAGACATCTGCGTCTGATGTTTCTCTGCCGTTACGAACAGCTGCCAGATCAGACGTGAGCAGATGTAGGGAGGAACATACAGTGAAACATCCTCATGCTTCTTTGTCTATGGTAGTATAAAGCCACGTTAACCAAGATGCAGTTGTAACATAATATTATATTTAAACAAAGTTGTGTTGCAGTTCTGCTCAATTTCCCATGTTTACCTATTTTATGTATTTTAGGCAGATAGGTATCAATAGCTGAGTACTTTTCACAGAACTCGGTTAGCATAACAATAATTTGTCAGGAATCGTGTACGCGCGCATTGCAACATTGCGGTAGAATCTTCTCATGTCAGTAACGCTCATATCTCTGTTGTTTCAGACAGCTCGAACGGTGAGTGTTGTGGGGGCGACCGCGGGGCTGGAAGCTGTCTTCCGCGGATGGTGAGTGTTGTGGGGGTGACCGAGGGGCTGGAAGCTGTCTTCCGCGGATGGTGAGTGTTGTGGGGGCGACCGCGGGGCTGGAAGCTGTCTTCCGCGGATGGTGAGTGTTGTGGGGGTGACCGCGGGGCTGGAAGCTGTCTTCCGCGGACGGTGAGTGTTGTGGGGGTGACGGCGGGGCTGGAAGCTGTCTTCCGCGGATGGTGAGTGTTGTGGGGGTGACCGCGGGACTAGAAGCTGTCTTCCGCGGATGGTGAGTGTTGTGGGGGTGACCGCGGGGCTGGAAGCTGTCTTCCGCGGATGGTGAGTGTTGTGGGGGTGACCGCGGGGCTGGAAGCTGTCTTCCGCGGACGGTGAGTGTTGTGGGGGTGACCGCGGGGCTGGAAGCTGTCTTCCGCGGACGGTGAGTGTTGTGGGGGTGACCGCGGGGCTGGAAGCTGTCTTCCGCGGATGGTGAGTGTTGTGGGGGTGACCGCGGGGCTGGAAGCTGTCTTCCGCGGACGGTGAGTGTTGTGGGGGTGACCGCGGGGCTGGAAGCTGTCTTCCGCGGATGGTGAGTGTTGTGGGGGTGACCGCGGGGCTGGAAGCTGTCTTCCGCGGATGGTGAGTGTTGTGGGGGTGACCGCGGGGCTGGAAGCTGTCTTCCGCGGACGGTGAGTGTTGTGGGGGTGACCGCGGGGCTGGAAGCTGTCTTCCGCGGATGGTGAGTGTTGTGGGGGTGACCGCGGGGCTGGAAGCTGTCTTCCGCGGATGGTGAGTGTTGTGGGGGTGACCGCGGGGCTGGAAGCTGTCTTCCGCGGATGGTGAGTGTTGTGGGGGTGACCGCGGGGCTGGAAGCTGTCTTCCGCGGACGGTGAGTGCCGGCTCGCCTGTTCCCTGTCCGACTCAGAGCGAACAGGACAGGAAGCGGCTCCGGGAAGTGTGCCGGTGAAGCTCGGCCGCTCCTGAGTCCTGCCACCGCCGGCTACCATCCTGCAGCATCCCTCCGTCCCCGCCCGACGCTGCTGGTCGACTGCGGACCGCCGGACAGACGCTGGCCGTGCACTATTTAGCCAGCAAGTTGCGTCGCATTAGGTCGCGTCGTGTCGTGTGGTGTCGCGCGGCGCTGCAGCCTGCGACGTTTGACAGACAGGCGCGGCGCGGGGCGCACGGCGCCGCGACGTCGTGTGCCGCGCTGCAGGGCCCAAATCGGATTTGCCGGATTAGATTTGACGCTCGTTATGGCCGCCTTATGTGACGAGCCAGCGGCCAGCGGCGCACCAATCAACTTAGCGGCCGGCGGCGTGCTCGGACACCCTGCTGGCTCGGCCCGCCGGCCCACCGCGGCCCACCGCGGCCCCGGCCTGACTGCCGTCCGTCTGACAGTGTGTCAACCCGGCTGCAGGCCTGATAATGACCGGGACGGGCAGGTCTTCACTGTGCCGCGGCCCGCCTGGACGCGTCTCTTCCTCCGTCCCACCTCCTCTCCGTCCCACCTCCTCTCCGTCCCACCTCCTCTCCGTCCCACCTCCTCTCCGTCCCACCTCCTCTCCGTCCCACCTCCTCTTCGTCCCACCTCCTCTCCGTCCCACCTCCTCTCCGTCCCACCTCCTCTCCGTCCCACCTCCTCTCTGTCCCACCTCCTCTCCGTCCCACCTCCTCTCCGTCCCACCTCCTCTCCGTCCCACCTCCTCTTCGTCCCACCTCCTCTCCGTCCCACCTCCTCTCCGGCCCACCTCCTCTCCGTCCCACCTCCTCTCTGTCCCACCTCCTCTCCGTCCCACCTCCTCTCACCTCCTCTCCGTCCCACCTCCTCTCCGTACCACCTCCTCTCCGTCCCACCTCCTCTTCGTCCCACATCCTCTCCGTCCCACATCCTCTCCTTCCACCTCCTCTCCGTCCCACCTCCTCTCCGTGCCACCTCCTCTTCGTCCAACTTCCTCTCCGCCCCACCTCCTCTCCGTCCCACTTCCATCCTCTCCGTCCCACCTCCTCTGACCTCTCCGTCCCACCTCCTCTCCGTCCCACCTCCTCTGACCTCTCCGTCCCACCTCCTGCCCGTCCCACCTCCTCTCCGTCCCAACTCCTCTCACCTCCTCTCCGTCCCACCTCCTCTCCGTCCCACATCCTCTTCGTCCCATCTCCTTTCCGCCCCACCTCATCTCCTTCCCACCTCCTCTCCCTCCCACCTCCTCTCACCTCCTCTCCGTCCCACCTCCTCTCCGTCCCACCTCATCTGACCTCTCCGTCCCACCTCCTGCCCGCCACACCTCCTCTCCGTCCCATCTCCTCTCACCTCCTCTCCGTCCCACCTCCTCTCCGTCCCACATCCTCTTCGTCCCATCTCCTCTCCGCCCACCTCCTCTCCGTCCCACCTCCTCTCACCTCCTCTCCGTCCCACATCTTTTCACCTCCTCTCCGTGCCACCTCCTATCCGTGCCACCTCCTCTGACCTCTCCGTCACACCTCCTCTCCACCCTACCTCCTCTCCATCCTACCTCCTCTCCGTCCCACCTCCTCTCCGTCCCACCTCCTCTGACCTCTCCGTCCCACCTCCTGCCCGTCCCATCTCCTCTTCGTCCCACCTCCTCTGAACTCTCCGTCCCACCTCCTCTCCGTCCCACCTCCTCTGACCTCCCCGACCCACCTCCTCTCCGTCTCACATCCTCTTCGTCCCATCTCCTCTCCGACCACCTCCTCTCCGTCCCACCTCCTCTCACCTACTCTCCGTCCCACCTCCTCTCACCTCCTCTTCGTCCCACCTCCTCTGACCTCCCCGACCCACCTCCTCTCCGTCCCACATCCTCTTCGTCCCATCTCCTCTCCGCCCACCTGCTCTCCGTCCCACCTCCTCTCACCTACTTTCCGTCCCACCTCCTCTCACCTCCTCTTCGTCCCACCTCCTCTTCGTCCCACCTCCTCTTCGTCTCACATCCTCTCCGTCTCACATCCTCTCCGTCTCACATCCTCTCCGTCTCACATCCTCTTCGTCCCATCTCCTCTCCGTCCCACCTCCTGGGCCACAACAACGGCCGCCAGCTGCCGGGGAGGAGCCTGGGGCGCGTCACTGACAAATGTATCAGTCTGTTTGTGACGCCGGCCGGCGCTGGAGGCGCAATCTTCGGCAATTTCTGTCGGATGAAACTGGTCTAAATGAGACTCTCGGACGCGGTCAGCTGCCGAGTGCGACGTCCCAGCTGCTGCTGAAAGGCCTGCTGTTAGAGGGGCAGAGTTACACTCAGCGCTGTCTGCAGCTGAGCGGCCAGAATAGAGCTGTTTTTTAAGGAGCCCCTTCCCCCCCCCCCCCCCCCCTCCCCCTCTGCCCCGTTCTCCATCTCTTTCTCCTGTCTTCGTGCTTCTCTTTCATTGTGATTTTCTAACTCCTATGCTCTCGTTTGGCTGGCTGACTTTGTACTCTTTACTCTGTGTACGTCCTCTGCTTGCACTTTACTCGACATTACAAAAAAGTAAACACCTTTAGCCTGCCCTTCATGCTGGACATTGTGTGCATTGCATTGTCAGCGCGATGAGAAAGGGGAACGGACAATGCAGATACACAGAGAAGGGGCGGGGCCGTGATGCAGCGGGGGAAGATATTCAACATTCGCGGAGTACAGAGCCAGAGACGTATCATGTTATACAAGGGCGGATCTAGCCGTGTTTTTTTTTGGGGGGGGGGGGGCAAATCCAGCGGCGTATTTAAATGGACTGTCCCACCTTTTTGAAAGTTGTCAAATCACACTTAATTGTATGTCTACATGTCAGGCGAGGTAAGCTGAACATGTGCGTGAACTTTTTTCTGATTTTTTATTTGTATTTTCGAAGATATTCAACTTTTAGTTTTAAGCGGAAAGTTGGGTTGGTGACGTCATTGTTTTTTGTAATAACAGGTAAATCCTTTGTGCTGCCAAATATATATGGCACAATTTTGTGTCGACATCTATTGCGCAGAAATTATATTGCGCAGAAGATTGGCTAGCACTATCAGCTGGAGTTGTTGCAGCAGTTGGCCGTCAGGGACCGCTAGTGAGCCAGGTGTTATGACGTCGCAAGCTAATGGTACCACTAAATATTTATTTATTTATTTATTTAAAAAATAAATAAATATTTAGCGTTAAATATTTAACTGGTACCATTTGCTTGCGACGTCATAACACCCTGGCTCACTAGCGGTCCCTGGCGGCCAACTGCTGCAACAACTTCAGCTGATAGTGCTAGCCTCTAGATTACGAACCACCCGGGGATCAGGAAATGAAAGACGAAAATAGTCAAGGCTGACCTTAAAACAAGTCGACCATCATTACCAGTTGGATAAAGAGAGACGACGATGTCGGTTTAGAGGCCCTATTCAAATACACATGGGCCTTGTTTTTTACAGATGTCAAAATCAAACTCGATCTTTTTGTTTAGATCATTGTGGTTGTTTTAACTGCTATCATACTTAATTTAAATGCCAAGCCATCAAAATGGCTATCTCAACTCAAATATAATGTTAAGGTGGGAAAGTCCCTTTAAAAACT